>JAGPOW010001543.1:1908196-1919012 GCA_030014935.1 Caiman crocodilus | reverse complement strand
TCTGACCCCGGTGCTCTTTCCTGCCAAGGCAGGGGGTCGGACTAGATGATCTGCCCAGGTCCCTTCCGACTCTAACTACTATGATACTATGATACATGATGAGTGCATTTGAGAACAAAGAGAGGAAAGAAGACAAACAGCCTAAAGCAGTAGACTAGGTTAGAACTTATTAGGGAAACTAGATGCTTTCAAGTCACTAAAGCTAGAATAGCTAGACTGTACGGTAGGGGTTCCCAAACTGTGGTATGCGTGCCCTTGGGGGTTTGCAAGACAGCTTTGGGGGATATGTCTGAGAAACTGTAATGGCTGATTTAATTGTCATAATAATAATAATAATTGATATTTAAGGGGATAAAATATAAAACATATGCTGATAGTGGTATGTGGGTAGCTGGTAAATCTGGAAGGGAATATACAATAAGAAAAAGTTTGGGAACCTGTTCCCTAGGGTAATAAAGGAATTGGCAGAGGTAACTTCAGAGCCATTGGCTACCCTCTTTGAGAACTCATGGAAGTCAGGTGAGATCCCAGGTAACTGGAAAGGGTTAAATATGGGGCTCACATTAAGAAAGAGAAGATGGAAGATCCAGAGAACTATAGACTAGTCAGCCTGACCTCAATATCTGGAAAGATCATGGAGCACATCCTCAAAAAATCTACTGTGAAACACCTAGAGGAGAATAAGATAATCAGGAACAGCTAGCATGAATTCACCAAGAGTAAGTCATGCCTAAACAACTTGATTTTCTTCTAGACAGTAACAAGCCCTCTGAATAAGAGGAAGAGTCCTGACTTTAGCAAGACTTTTGACACAGCCTCTCTCTTGACATTCTCCTTAACAAGTTAAAGAAATACAGAGAAGATGAAAGAACCATACGGTGGATGCATAACTGATTGAATCATGCTACACAAGTACTCATCAATAGCTCAATTTCTAGCAGGAGGGAGGGATGAAGTGGGGTTCCTCAAGGGTCTGTTCTGGGTCTGGTATTATTGAATATCTTCAATAAGGATTTGGATGATGGGAATGAGTATATACTTAGTAAATTTGCAGATGACCCCACCATAGGGTAGAGTAAGGATCCAGAATGACTTTGACTGGAAAAAATGATCCACAAGCAGATGAGATTCAACAGAGTAATTGCATGTACAAAATACAGTCTAGGGAAAGTCTGGCTAGGCTGCAGTACCACAGAGAAGGACCTGTTACTGTAGAACATAAGCTGAATGTGAGTTTACAGTGTGGTCTTGCTGCAGGAAAAAGAAAAATACTCAACAACATATTGGACTGTATTAACAGGAGTGTCTCTTGCAAATCAAGGGAAGTGATTCTTCTGCTTTGTTCAGCACTAGTGAGGCCTCTCGTGACGAGAGTCCAGGTTTAAGCCCTACATAAATGTTGCAACAAAAATGAATAAGGACCACTTAGGAGATGAGATTTATAAGGAGAGATCAAAAGAACTAGGGTTATTTAGCGTGGTGAAAATAAGACTGAGGGTGATTTGATAACAATCAAATACTAGGCCTGTGTGAATAGGCAGATACTCTATTTGGTTTCAAATCCGACAACTTCGGATGCTAGCGATCTGGTCTGGAGCTCCGGACTGGTTTCCCACTTTGGCTCTGGTCTGGATTGGTTTCCCGCTTTGATTCAGCCAAAGTGGCTACGAAGTTTCAGAGCCACTTAGGAGATCTGGCCATAGGGTATAATGGGGAATCAACGAAAGATCTATAACTTTGATGTTTTTTTGTCTGATTTGGATGAATCTTGCAGGCCTGGTAGTCTGGTAGTCTCTGCTGAGAGCACGAAGCGTGCCAATTTTCAAGAAGATAGGTTTAGGGGTTTGGGGGAAACTGCATCCCAATATCTTGAAAGCAAAACTCATGTTATGTGTACATGTTACACCATGGGGGTGGGGGGGATGAAAACTGTAGGGGTGGTGGCCCCTGGTGAGGCCACAAAGCTTGCCAAGTTTCAAGGAGATACTATGAGGGTGTTCAAGCACTGGAACAGGTTACCTAGAAAAACTTCACCCTTGGATATATTCAAGAGCAGGTTATTTCATAGATTTCATAGATCTTAGGGCTGGAAGGGACCTCAAAGATCATCAAGTCCAGCCCCATGCCCCAGGGCAGGAAGTCAGCTAGGCTCAAAGGATCCCAGCAAGATAAGCATCCAAATGCTTCTTGAATAAGTTCAGAGTAGGTGCCTGTAGCACTTCTGGAGGGAGTCTATTCCAGGACTTGGGGGCTCAGACAGTAAATTAATTTTTCCTTATGTCCAGCCCAAAATGGTCTCGGAGGAGTTTATGACCTTTGGTCCTTTTTTTCCTTGGGCTGCTCTGGTGAACAGATGTTCTCCCAGGTCTTGATATACACCCCTTATATACTTATAAGCATCCACCAGGTCCCCCTGAGCCTGCACTTTTCCAGGCTGAAGAGTCCTATGGCTCTCAGCCTCTCTTCATAAGGCATATTCTCTTGCCCGCTGATGTGTGGCTCTCCTCTGGACTCTCTCAAGCTTCTCAACATCCTTCTTGAGTTGTGGAGCCCAAAATTTGATGCAGTACTCCATCTGCAGCTTCACCAAGGCTGAGTACAGTGGGAGGATGACATCTTGAGATATGTAGACACATGGCTGAAATGGTTTAGTCAAGTATGACCCTGCCTTGAGCAGGGGGTTGAAGTAGATGGCCTTGTCAGGTCCCTTCCAGTCCTATTTTCCTATGATCCTCCACAGATGTGACATGCCTTCCTAACCCTGTAATCAGAATTGTCTGCCAAAACTGAGTCCCTTATATGCCCTTCCCCTCTTAATAAAGCCCTAGGTCAACTGGTCACAAGAGGCCTCGCTTAAACATATTCTTTCCCTTTTAGATATATTTTACAATATATTTTTAAGCATAGAACATATTAACTCTAGCACAGTTACATGGTAATTCATGGCCATATGGCCAGCCTTCTGTTCATTCAGTAGGTGAGATCTTCTGGGGTTCAAGTTCCTCAGAAAGCCAAGTGTGTATTTTGTCTGGATGTAGGCCTTAGATTTTTCCAAGCATTTCCAAAGCCTTTTCTTTTTTGGTATATTTTTTAATTGATAACCACTGAATCTTTGTTATTTATTGTTGGCCCATTCCCAAAGCCCTGCTACAGACTTCAATCTGTGCCTAAAAGCATTGCCAACATAGACCTTACAAGTATTCAAAACCTCAGTGGATGTAAACTAGCTTCTCTGACTTGAATGGAGCTGACAATTTGCCTCAACGATCCTGGATTTACCAACTATTCCTCATATTACAAGGGAATAATATCATGCGATTTAGCTGGCACTTTAGCAAAACTTCTCTTGGTCTTGAGGGCAATATAAAAAATGCTTTCTAAATGTCCTTAGCTCAATGAAGATGACCAGCAAAAGACAGAAGGGAAATTAGAATGCATAAATTTTAAAAAGATAGTAATATAGTAGCACAATAGAAAGAATACTCATCCAGCATTAGTTACATTTTGCCTTGTTTCAATCCTGAATATGGTGACAGGTTCATCCTGTTAGCTTATAAACTAAGGGAGATTACATAAAAAGTAGTACATGCAAATACCCATATTTAAGAACATGTATTAATAAGCAATTTACCTGTGTATTTATAGGGAAAAAATAATAAGTTCTGTTCAAATTTCTATTATATGTTCCCAGTTTCATTTACACTAGTCTCCTTAAATGATATTCTTCTGTGGAACCTATTTATAGGTCCAGATGGTATCTAAAACATTTGGGTTGGCATTCTAAGAGCCTGTCAGCTGAATCTTGTTGTGCTCTTCACATATCACTGCTTGAAATCCTTCAATAATTTGCCTAGAAGCAATTCATATTTTATAGGTATTAAAGGTCCAAAGCTGAGTGTCTTAGATTGAGAAGATTTTGCAGATTTCCTCTGCCATTCATTTATTGTCCTTTAATATTAATTTGAATCACCAGCGGTCCTGACACCTGTCATGAAGAACAAGCCTTTCAACCTAGAAAGATACCATGAATTTGTAACTGACATGCATTGACTTGGGAAGAAAAAGCAATTTATCATTTTTTTAAAGAATGTATAATGAAAAAAGAACCCTGACTGAGCTTTCGCCATTAATGGTGGGGTTTTAAGTGACTGTGATAGAAAAATCTTTGCACTTACCATGGTTAAAAATAACTGCACAGAAAGGGAACTAGATTAAAAGAACAGAATTTCCTGAGAATACATACGAAGAAAATTTGGGTTCTCGTTTGACTGAACTGCTCAATCATCACAAAGCCAACTATCTGAGAGTTCTTATTTTATATTTTTTCTAATGATGTCAAAAATAATTTAATAAAGCACAAAAGTTCATGCTTTAAATCTGATGTGAGAAATCCAATGGACTTTTGCTGCTATCTAGATTAAATACTGAATTGTTCTGAATTCATTCTGACAACAGCATGTTGCAACGGGGGCATTTCTGATGTGGAATCAGCATGCCGCTATGGTCATAAATGTCCTATGGAATGAAAGATGCCATTGAGAGAATGTGGCATTTATTATATTTGAACCATGTTTTGTAACACATCGAAAGAACAAGATGCCTTTGCACTAAGTATTTTGGTATAAATGCAGTATTGGAATCTGATTTTCAGGATCACCTCACAAAGCACCTTGAATCATCAACAGCTGATATTACTACAAGCTGTTTAGAAAGTCTGGGTATTTTGGATTTTTTATTTTGGTAATTCCTGTAATGTAATACTACTGCACTTTAATGTGATATATTTTAGGGATACTAAACTAAAGACAATTTTGGATTTTAATTTCTTGATGCTGCATTCACATATATACTGGGACAGATCCTTAATTGGCATTTATCAGCATAACTCTATTGGAATTAAAGGTTCTTCACTGATTTATAACAGCTGAGGAACTGGTCCTGTAAGTGTAATATTCTTGTGTAACCTTTCAGGGTGCATTATTTTCTCCAGCACAGCTATTAACATGATGTTATGTTATTAAAAGAAGTGTTTCTACATTGGTTGGTCGCATCATCCATCTCTATATTTCAAGCAGTACATGTGATGTGTATTTTACACAAAATGAAACAAGTTAGTTCATATTTTTCATGTAATATAAACTATTTTGTGATATGTTATATTTATTTATTATATATGCTGCCCTACCCAAAAGAGGTTCATGGTAGCTTGTAATAAAATATTAAAATGAGATGGTATAAAGCAAGGCAAATCCCCAAATTTAAAATATTCCACTGCACCCCACCCATTTCTACTCCCTTATTTGTCACTTATGGGAGTGTCCTCCCCACTCAGCCCAACTTCTTTCCCTACACCCCTCTCATTTCCTCCATAAAAGATAAAAATATTTTTCCCCTGTCATTCATTCAGGCAATTCCCCACATTCCTCCCAAGCCGCTACTTCTTTTTCTCATAGGAGTCTGTGGCTGTCCCCACAATGCACATATCTAACCCTTTCCTTTAGAAACACCTTAATCATTTTAAACTAATTGTAACAAAAATACAATAATGATCATTGTGACAAGTATACAAAATATGTATTCACAATAGAAAACCCAGCGTTAAAGATGTTAAAGGAATACAATCTCAAATAGCAAGCACAGTTCATTAAAAATGTTAATATTTAAATGTAGATGAAAAATTAATCATAATTTTCAATGATATAGCTTATTTTATTGAATGTTTCCAAATCATCGTTTAATTTAAAGGACATTGTTTCAAGAGCAGCCAAATCACTTGTTTCAGTGGCCCAGCCAATTATCCAAAGAGAATCAGATTCCCATTTTTGAATACTTAATGTTTGGCAGGCACTGTGCCTCTTAAGAGCTATTTGCTTTTGTTCCAATCAAGATTCATCAAAAGTATAAAATAATTGAGACTATATATCCAATTTTAAAAAGAGATGGCTTTTCCCTTTAATATTTCAAAACTTTTGTTTCACAATAGGAAAAATTAAGCAAAATACTAACGCAAATATTTTTCTAGTTTATAAGATGCATTTTCAGAGTACATTGTAACATTAGTTTAGCAGCTGTGAAGTAGCAATGTGTGTTGTTATATATGGAAATTTAGAGCTATCACAGTCCCTGTCTGGAAGACTGGCTCAAGTAATCACTTCTGACTGCCTGGATTCCTGTTAAACCTGGCCTCAGTCCTGCAGTGGGACTTTAGTGGGGTTACTCACAGGCACATTGGTCTGTCTAGGCAGGTCTGATTGCACTATCAGGACTAATTTGAGTAGAGACTGCATGAAATTGCATGCAGAATTGCATATCATGTTGTGCCAGATAATATAAGTGAAAACTTAAAGGGAAGGTTGCTTATTCTCATACTCCAAAGTTCTACCTTCATAATTTCCTAACATTTCTCAAAAACTTATGGATATACATAAAATTACATACTTTGAGGAGTCCTATTGACTTCACTGGGGTATTACATAGTGTATAAAGTTATCTATATCTATGTACCTTGGAAGGATCCATTTCAAATACCATTTATCTAATTTCAACTTGAGTGGCCAACTCCTCCATATTTTCTATTTTAAAAACAAAAAGCTACTTGACAATAACCATTAACAGCAACTAGCTTTAGACCCCCTTTCCTTTACCCAGATCATGATGAATAATGACTGCATTTTAAACAAACCAACAAAAAACAGTTTGGCAGAAAGCATATCTTCAGGTTCCCATAGTGCTATCTGTGGTGGAGCTCTCATTAGTGCAAGTGGAAGACAAGTGCACTTATTGAGAGAAATGGTGCTCTAAGTAGTTATTAAATGTTTTAGCTGTACTTATTTTTTGCAAAGATAATTTTCTTTAACTAAAACACCTTCACTGTACATAGATGTATTAATCACTTCAGTGCAGAATATATAAAATCACTCATTTCTGTAGAACATTTTCCTTTTGCAAATGCAACATTTTATTTTTTTTTAATAATAGGTAATCTCTAATATACTGCTTACCACATGTACAGTGTGGTAGTTTGTATTAAAATGAGGCATAATTATTATGCACAATAGCCTTTTCGATCTTTTTTTAATCCAGTTATTTTCTTGTTTGAGTGTTCTTTCTCTTACTCCCATATTAGATAAACAAAAGAGCAAATACACTAGTGAAAGAAAAAATCTATAAACATACAGTTGGGTTAAAACTGTTGTCTTTGGCAAGAAGCTAATGTGTCACTTCCTGAGAGGAAAGCTTATATGAGCTCATTCGTGCATTGCCCTAATAGAAGTAGGAGTCAGGGGTCTCTCTTGGCTCTTACATACTCTCAATACAATTGTTTTAATCATAACTACCTATAGCCTCTTCGTCACTCTCCAAATCTTTCAACTATTTTTTAACAAAATCTATTTGTAAAACAAAACCAAATGGTTTTGCAACACTAAGTACAGATCCTTGGTCAATAGAGCTTCCAAGCAACACTAAATAAATTTTCAGAGAAAATGCCCAAGAGACAAAAAAACTAGATTAAGTACAGAAACTATATTTTAGCAGCAATGGATACAGACACCTACTTATTTCTGTGTAAGTGAAGCATTTCCTCTTTGTAACATTTATTATTAAGCAAATCTTCTTCCTGTTCTGCATAGGCACCAAGCCTTTGTTTTGAAAGGACTGTTATGCTCTCTGCTGCAAATGCAATCCATACATATTATTTTCCCAATATAGTGTGAACTAACATTTTTATTGCTTCTTCGGTCACTGTTCATAGTTCTTTAGCCTGCATTTTTCAAACAATCTGCTGTTCGAGAAATTGCTCAAATTCCATTTTTAAAAAATGCAACCATCTCTTCTCCTTGAAAACTATCAAACTTAACATGCAACACAACGGAAAGGGAAGGAAGATTGTACTCTAATGAAGAAAAATTGTTTCAGTTATCTTTTATATTTATTCTGAAACATGCAGACAACTTGAAAAACACCTTGTTTGCTAGCTGAATGTAGAAAAGTTCCTGTGCTTTCACATTAGCTCTATAGCTACTTCAGCAAAAAGGGTAGCTAACTGGCACATGGCAGAGATAGTAAAACTGATGCTGTTTAACAATGTGGATTAGACTATTTTAAATTTGCAGAATAAGATTAGTGGTAACTAAACATTATAACTATCTAAAAAAATAAGTACTCAGCTTGATTCAGAATTGTATCTACTATATATTGGAGGCTGATGTGGGGAGGAAAGCGCTTTATGGGAAGAAACTGCATTAGTTTGACCTGACTCCACAGCATCTGTATAGATTGGATACTTCAATGGGGATATTTGGCACTTTTACCTAATAGCTGATTCAATCAGCTATTAGATAAAAGTGCCAAAAAAGCCTCGCTAAAGCACCCAATCCATACAGATGTTGGGTGAACTGGGTCCAACTAACGCAATGCCTCTTCTGGACATGTGCTGGGCTCACTGTGGAGGTACATGGAGGTTAAAGTAAAGCACTGTTTTGGCGGGATTTTTTTACATCTATACTATTAATATAATGACAAATGATCAATAAAAAAGTTTGGAAACACCAAAAACTGATACTCTACTTAATGGTATCCCCTTATGACTACTTCCCTCTGAAGAGTTCCTGGCACTTTCCTGCCTTTCTCCAAAATAATTGGCTGAATTCTTCTATTCATAATTGTACTTAAGTAATAAAAAATAGCATGGCAGTTTTAAACCTTCATCTCAAACTCTGAAACCCGCTGATAGCTTATTATACCCAAAATACAATAAGCGCCATTAATAAGGAGAGGATGAGTACAGTGTGTCAACACACGGAAACCCCATGTGAATAATCTTATCAAAGGAAAGGTCAATTGGGGAAGAATAAACCATCAAATACCCTTAAAGAAAAGTTTGTTAAATAATACAGGGGCCATGAGGCTTGGTTTCTTTTACTGGCTGCATTTGCATTACACTTTGGTCTCTAAGAGATGCACATGCTGGTTCATTTTTAACTATATCGCATTGGTGTGTAGACATACACCCCTGGAGTCAATTTCAAACTGAATTCTCAAGGTTCAAAATTCTAATTAAGAATTTTTGTTCTGATTCTCCTCTAACTCAGTAAAAAACTCATGTCATCTCATTCCAAAAGATCCTTGAAGTGGTACCAAAATATGATTACAATCTATTTTGAATGATTTACTAGTTTTCGTACTTCACTGTTCCTCCTAAATAGAGAAAAAGACAGTTTGTATATATGCACACTGATAGTTCTTTCCTGTAATACATTATATTGATATACAATACTTCCTTTCTTTTTTCCTTTTGAAATATTACCAGAACTTATTAGCTGAGCTGCAAAGCTTTAAAGTTTTCAAACTGAATTATTACTATGGGATTTTCATGTGCAACTCATCTTACATGGAGATGAAAAAAATACT
This sequence comes from Caiman crocodilus, assembly GCA_030014935.1. Classification (NCBI taxonomy): domain Eukaryota; kingdom Metazoa; phylum Chordata; order Crocodylia; family Alligatoridae; genus Caiman; species Caiman crocodilus. The sequence continues at coordinate 1,909,601 of JAGPOW010001543.1, read as the reverse complement.
ACTTTCTACACTGCATTCTTGATATGCAATTGGCAGAGCATGTCGAGGGCATATCTGCCCCACATTATTTTGCAAGCAGAGATTTTCACCTCCACATATGCAGTGGTTCACCTGAAGAACAGATATGTAGCCCTAGAAACATATCCCTCTCTGGGGCTCAAGCTATGTTTTCATCGATCCTTCCAGTCCAGGGAAAGGGCTCCGGCAGGAGCAGGTGCATCCTGCAGACCAACATCTGGCTGCATAGGTACTGTCACCAGCAGGGCTTTGGCTTCTTCAACCATGGGCTGTTTTTCCAAGAATGATTGTTAGAAGAGATGGGATCCAGCTGACGAAGAGCAGGAAAGTGTCTTTGCAGACAGGTTCGCAAACCTAGTGAAGAGGGCTTTAAACTAGATTCCCTGGGGGATGGAGACCAAAGCCCTAAGGTAAGTGGGGAAGTGGGAGACCTGGAGGAACAGCAAGCAGGAGGGAACAACAGGGGAGGTGCTATCATATTTCCTGAGAAATCAGGGTAATCAACTAGTTACCTCAGGTTCCTGTACACAAATGCCTGGGAAACAAGCAGGAAGAATTGGAAGTCCTTACACAATCAGGGAACTATGATGTGATTGGAGTAACAAAGACTTGGTGGGATTGCTCATATGACTGAAGAACTATCATGGATGGGTACAAACTGTTCATGAAGGACAGGCACGGGAGAAGATGAGGAAGAGTTGCATTTTATGTAAAAGAGCTCAGACCTTCAGTATGAAACTGGACCTAGGCCTGTTGAGAGTCTCTGGGTTAGGGTCAGAGGGGAAAGCAACAAGGGTGATGTCATGGTGGCAGTTTGCTATAGACCACCATACCAGGGGGAGGTGGTGGATGAAGCTTTCTTCAAACAGCTAGTGGAAGTTTCCCAATAACAGGCCCTGGTTTTCGTGGGGAACTTCAATCATTGGGAGGACAAAATGGCAGTGAGCGGACAATCCTGGAATTTTTTGGAGAGTGCTGGGGCCAACTTCCTGGTCCAAGTGCTAGAGCAGCCAACTAGGGGCCATGTTCTTCCTGACCTGCTGCTCAAACAGGGAAGAACTGATGGGAAATATAGTAGTAGATAGAAACTTGGACAACAGTGACTATGAGATGAGTGAGTTCATGTTCCTGAGAAAAGGAAGGATGAAGAGTACTGGACTTCAGAAAAGTAGACTTCAACTTGCTCAGGAAACTCACGGACAGGATCCCCTGGGAAGCCAGACTGAGGGTGAGAGGAATCGAGGAGAGCTCGCTGCACTTCAAAAAAGTCTTACTGAGAGTTCAGGAACAACCAACATGGGTTCATCAGTGGCAGGTCTTGTCAGACCAACCTGGTGGCCTTTTATGATCAGGTCACCAAATCGTTAGACGCAGGGGTTGCTGTGGA
>JAGPOW010001543.1:1883975-1908096 GCA_030014935.1 Caiman crocodilus | reverse complement strand
GGTCATCTGACCCCGGTGCTCTTTCCTGCCAAGGCAGGGGGTCGGACTAGATGATCTGCCCAGGTCCCTTCCGACTCTAGCTACTATGATACTATGAATCCCAATGCACAGGAAGACTAGCAAGTATGGCAGAAGACCAGTTTGGCATAGTAGGGAACTGTTTAGTAAATTAAACCACAAAAAGAAGCTTATTAAAAGTATAAATGTGGACAAATAACAGGGAAGAATATAAGAACATTTTTCAGGCATGCAGGGATGAAGTCAGGAAGGCCAAAGTGCAATTGGAGTTGCAGCTAGCAAGGGATGTGAAAGGTAACAAAAAGGGTTTCTACAACTATGTCAGTACCAAGAGGAGTATTGTGGAAAGTGTGGGTCCCATACTGAATGGAGGAGGTAACCTTGTGACAGTGGATGCAGAAAAGGCTGAAGTGCTCAATGCCTTTGTTGTCTTAGTTTTCACAAGTAAGTTCAGCTCCCAAACTACTGTACTTGGCAGCACAGTTTGTGGAGGAGGTGAGCAGCCTCAGTGATGAAAGAACATGTTAGGGACTATTAGAAAAACTAGATGTGTACAAATCCATGATGCTGGATGGAATGCACCTTAGGGTGCAGAGGGAGTTGGCCAATATGATTTCATAGCCACTGGCAATCATCTTTGAAAACTCATGGTGATCAGGAAAGGTCCTTGATTAGAAAAGGGCAAACATAGTGCCGATATTTAAGAAAAGGAGAAGGAAGATCCAGAAAACTACTGACCAGTCAGCCTTGCCTCAATCCCTGGAAAAATCATAGAGCAGATCCTCAAGGAATCCATTTCTAAGCAATTGGAGAAAAAGGTGATTCAGGAACTGTCAGCATGGATTCACCAGGGGCAAGTTATTCCTGACCAACCTAAGTGCCTTCTATGACAAAGTGACTGGCTCTATGGATGCAGGGAGATCATTGGGTGTGGTGTACCTTGAGTATCAAGGGCTTTTGATATGGTCCCCCATCATGCTTGCAGGCGAGCTAAGGAAGCACAGGTTGCATGAATGTACTGTAAGGTGGACATAAAACTAGCTGAAGCATTGGGCTCAGAGGGTAATAATCAATGGTTCTAGCTGGCAGCCAGTTTTAAGTGGAGTGACGGTCTAGAGAAGAGAAGTCTGAGGGGGTATTTAATAGCAGCCTTCAACTACCTGAAGGAGGGTCAGAAGAGGATGGAGCTAAACTGTTCTCAATGGTGGCAGATGACAGAACAAGGAGCAATGGTCTCAAGTTGCAGCAATGGAAGTTTAGGTTAGATACTAGAAAGACTCTTCCCACTAGAAGGGTAGTAAAACACTGGAACAGGTTACCCAGAGAGATAGTGGAATCTCCATCCTGCAAGGTTTTCAAAACCCAGCCAGACACAGCATTGGTTGAGATGATCTAGTTGGGGATGGGTTGGACTAGATGACTTCCTGAGGTCCCTTCAAACCCTAATTTTCTATGATTCCTATGATTTTATTATAGTTAAGCTATGGGGAGCATCTTCAGTTGGTTTAAACCATTATAGCTCCTCTAAAGTCAGAATTGATTTGGTCATATACATCAAGCTAAGGGTGAGATTCCATATTACAATATTAAGAATGCTTAAAACTTGAAAAATCACATATTAAGTCTTCTTAAGTGCTACAGTTAACAAGACTTTTTAAAGTTGGACCACCTTAGATGAGGATTATCTTTGAGCTGGGCTACTTAGCTCAAGTTAAGTTAACTTCTGCATGTTCACTTAGGTAAAACAACTAAACTGTGGACTTCCAGTATCCCAGGAGACACTGCTCCCAGGTAAACTAGATATCATCCAGAGAACAGTCACGGATTGACAGCTGGGAACTGACAGATGGAAATAGCCAGGCAATAGGTGGACAGGGATGGGTTGAATGAGGAGGGAAAGAAAAGGAATGCAGGGGCCAAGGGGATGGGGACAGTCTCAGGGGAGCAGGAATGGAGAGGGGAAGGAGGAGGGGTAGGAGGAGGGAAGGTGCAAAGTTAGTGATGAGCTGCTAGGCTGCTGCCCTCTCTGCCCCCCAGCAATTTCCCCCAAACTCTAAATCACCCCTTCCATGCCTGGATTGCTCCCCTGCAATCCCAATTACCCTACTCTGCTTCCCCATTGGTCCCTTCAGCCCCAAATAATTGTTCTGCCCCCCTGATCAACCCAAGAGCAGCAGAGACACTGGTGGAGGTGTTTCCCTTCCCTGCCTGCTCCTGGGGTCACCAACCCTGAGTACTCATACCTGACCCTCACTGGGCCCCACAAATGAAGGAGGGGCAGAGTGGAGGACGAGCTGCTGGGCAGCTGCAGGGCCTGGTGGAGGCTGGATGTTCAGGAGTGGCATGGGTCCAGAGACCAAGAGCAGCAAGGGATGGGGAACCTCCCCCTGGCTGTTGCAGCTGCTCTCGGACTGTTTAGGGTGGCAGGGCAGAAATCCAGGAGTGGGGGTGGGGGGGATCTGGTGTGAGGGGGCTTATTGGGAGGTAGAGAGGAGATCCAGGGGACAATGAGGGGCACTAGGAGAATTTGGAGGGTGGAGGGAGTTATCCAAGAATCCCCTTCATTTTCCCTCCCCAGCCTATACTGTGTGGCTTGTGAGCCAGAGAGCAGGGCAGGCAGCATGGAGCAGATTTGCAGCCTCTAGTCATGCCCTCCTCCTCAGTTGTCTAATGATAGATCTGAGAAGTGCACATTAGAGAGAGCATTAATCTCAAACTTGTCTGATCATCACTAGCATTAGTTAATCTTAATACAGACTAAAATTAGAATTAGCACCTGCTAACTCTGAAATGTAACTCACCCTAAGGAACTGGCCTTATATGTGTATTATAGTTACGTTTTAAATAATAAATATGCAACTTGGGAGGAAAGTTGAAGTTGCAAAATTGTTTAAAATGACTTTTAATTGTACTTCAGTAACACTTAATAGAACCTGTTGGTTCACAGTGCTGGGTATAATGGATTTTGAACTAGATTTCTCCAAACTGACTGAGAGTTAGATGTAAACACAGACAGAGGCAGAGGTCATTCTATGCAGAAAACATGGACAAAGTCATATTTGTTCATGCAAAATCATAAAGGAATGCACAAAATGGGTCATTCTGAAAGAAATGACCAAGCTATCTTTATAAATATGTGTGCTTGCAATCTTGTGCCTGGATCTCAAACTGTTTTTTAAAGAGTGCATCCATTGCATTGCTATTCAGGCAACATATATAATAGTCAAGTTCTACAAGATACATCTGAAAAGGTGATGAATATCTTCTGCGAGGTGCCAAGTTGCTACAATACTAACTGAAACAGAGAGATCATGGCACCACAAGAAGCTGCTTGCCATGTTTTCAGAAGTGGGCCAGAAGTGGAGAAGCAATTCCTTTTCCAAAAATGACTGGGAAGTAACTCAGTTATTTGAAAAGTCAAGTATTTGTTTCCTAGGAAAATGAGAATCTTCAGAAACATTACATGACTTACACAGATGTCTATATGAAATGCTACGCTGCAATCGCAGTGATGTACATCGCTGTAGCTCATTGCTATGATGATGTAGCATTGGTGGGCATGGCCTGTGACACTGACGCTACTGCACAGTAGCATCAGAAAAAAACCTGTGCGGTGTCAGGACTGCGCAGTAGCAACTGCACAATCCAGCACACATGTAAATGTGCCTATTATGTCATAGCTTTGTGTTGATTGCAATGACATTTGAAAACTACAGTACCTATCTTACTAATTTTACTGCAGCCATGGGCAGTAAGATTTCAAAGAGAGAGGTATAGGGGATGCAACCAGCACTGCAAGGATGGCTGCATATATCCTCTGTCCCTCTGGAAAAACTATGCCACAGAAGCAGCTGCTGCAGACTTTTTTCTCCTTCTCCCTATCCCTTTCTGTGCTTTGGGCACCCCTTCCCCCTGATGCTTAGCAGTGCCTCCGCTTCCTTGTCATTCCCCCTTCCCCTTCCCAGTCGGCTTTGCCTCTGGGCTTGTACAGGGAGTGGGGGGACCCACCCATTGCCACTGCTGTCCCTGGCTGACTTAGGGCCAGGAGAAGTCCCAGAGCTGCTCCTGTCAATGAGCAATTACAGCGTGGCAGGAGCAGCTCTGGGACCTCCCCAGGCCCTGGATAAATCAAGGACAGCAGCAGCCAGCAGGCCCCACCTTTCTTACCAGCTCCCTACTTGGTCCCTCTGGGTGTCCTCCACCAGCCCACCTGGGGCTCAGACCCTGCAGAGGATCCAAGCATCTGTAGTTACAAGTAAGTGAAGCCGGTGGCAAGCATGCTATACATGGAGTAGGTGCAGCTGCATCATCACACCACTTTGGAACTGCCCCTGTACATACAACTAATATAAAACTACTGCATAACAATAATTGGAGTGTATAGATTATAGACATTTTTTCTACATTCACTGAGACAACCATGGGCTTGCCATAAATATTTTATTTTAGTATCTCTCTCTCTCTCTCTCTCTCTCTGTCCTGATGATATTGTAGATAAATACTGGTCTCTATGTGAAATGCAAGAAAATTGGCTTTCAGTAAGAACCTGTGCACAGGCCAGAAAAAATGGCCACAGACAGGGGAGGACTAGTGTAACAACTCCACAACTACTATGTCCCCACAATTCCCCTGACATGGAGATTTGGCTAACTGTCATGTAATCATAGACCTAGAGGCTGCAGTCTCCCCGCAGTCTAAATTTGATCCAGATTCCCCTAGCTTTCTGCTGCAGAGCATACCAGTTCAGACAAGGTGAAGTCTACCCAAGTCTACCCAAATGTCCTCTTCATTGTTCCATGATGGTTCCACTTCTTTTCAAGAGGCATTCCTGATCACTGAAGGAGAATCACTGCTTGGCTAGATCTTTACTAGTTTTTCCTTAATAAAATCAGCTCTTCTTCTGGTGCAATGGCTTAACTTCACTGATAGCAATACAGCTATGCTGATTTACATCAACTAAGGATCTGGATCGAAATATGCAACATAAATATTTATGTGTTTTTATACAAAGTAATTGTATCATAATTATCCTAATTTATTTATAGCTTTTGAACCAATATCATTGAAACAAACAGTATAGAATAGTTGCATAGAAAGTTACACCTTGAGTTTTATGCCCTGAACATCTAACACATTTTGCATTTACCATAAAGATAAGATGATCATCTCTTAGTCCAATATTTAAATGATTAACCTTGCTGTAGAATGATCTAGAGTGGAGAATTATTCTGTCTGCCAAAAACAGTTTCTGTACTTTCAAACACTAATAGAGTCTGGCACTACAGTGCAAAATATAATGAGACCTGAATTGAATTGTTCATGCATTTTAGTGAAATTCTGTACTGAAACCATCTTATAAAATAGCCTTTTTGTTTATGTGTTTTCAAAGCAAAAGGTACCCAAAGTGCTCACAAATATATACTAACTTCATCTTTAGAAAAAGGTATCTAGAACTAGAAGCTTCCTAGAGAAAAGTCAGATTTACAGCAGCTGTTTTAACTTAATACACAATAGTACAAAGTATGAAACTATCAAGGTTTCATTCCTTTTTTCAACTCAAACAGCTGCTACCATTGATGAAGTAGCAGGTGCTGATGCATGAACGATATTACTGCTAAAAAGAACAGACTATTTGGTGATAACTTTCTTCACAAGAATATTACATCAAAATACTTTTAAATTCCCCAAAGTGTTCAGATGGGAAAGGAAATTTAAGTTCAGAAGCCTCTTTTTTTTTTTTTTTTTATAAAAAAGGAAAGAAAGAGAGATTTTACTTTTTATTATTCACCTCCAATTCTAGCATTTTTCCTCTAAATTGTAATTAATTTGGCCCCCATTAATCCACAAATATTTTCATTTAATAATAGGCTGTACAGCTACTGCTTGGATGTTCTATTGGAGTGTTTGGCTTCACAGCCAGAAAAGCCTTTTCCCAAATCAGTGGACCAAAAATAAAAGGATCTAATGACAGCTTGAATCTTCTGAGTATCATTATGCACACAATCTATCTGCCACAATTCTCATATACCGCAGTTCAACACTGGCCAGTAATTCTAACACCAGTATTTAGGGAGATACATCAGTGTTCAAAGGAGACCTTTCTGACTGTTTGTTACATCTGCTGTTTGCAATAAACTGTAGAGAGCTATCCTGTGTATAAAAGCTGCTTCTTATGTACAAGCCATTTTAATATCACTCCAGAATAATACAGCACTAACAGAACATTTGACAAGTAAAGCTTCTAGGAAGTTACCAGTTTCATTTTGAAAGGCAAAGGGGAATAAGAGTTGGAAGGCTTGTTGTACTTCCTTTTTATTTGATTCAATAACAGATCAAAAGTGTTTTTATAGATAAGGGAGACCAGAACTTCACCCATAAGGTGTTGTGGTTTAACTTTAAACCAACCGCAAGAACAAAAGCATGTTATCATGGGCAACTGGTGCATCCTGCCTCTGGCAGGGCACCCACAGTAGACAACACTGGTGGGGACGGGGCTGGCGAGCATCAGCAGAAGCCACAGGCAGCCCTGTGGTTGTGGGAGGAGGGTACATGCCTTCCCCCCCGCCCTCACCAGTCAGCTATACATGCAATAAAAGTTTCAGGAATGGCTAAGAGAAGAAATGCTGTGATTCTCTGTCTCTTGCAATGGCGGTCATGCACACAAAAATGCCAAATACTTAAATGTGAAAGGTTACATTTAACACTACTTCTTAGATATGGTAGGAAGAAACAAGACATCTCAGTATGTGAGCGCTACTTGACCAATTTGCTGTAACTACTGCCAGTGATTACTGACAATGATGAGAAACAGATTATAAAGAATCTACTTAGGTTTCGCAGTCTTGTATGTCTTACTAGATGTTTCTGGTCCTAACATTCAGCATCTATTTGAATAATTAATTTGTACAATTGCTCCAGTTATTTGGATAGAGATACAGGACCTTGCAGGATGTATACCAAAACCACAATGTCAATAGCATAAATGTGATATGTATATTCTGGAATTAGACCCATATGGAGAAAAAAAACTGCATGGAAAAGCTGATAGAAATAATGTGTTTAATAACTATATTTTGGTTCCTGGTCCAACTTACTTCAAATAGGAGCTGGCCTCTCTTGAATAGTATACACAAATGAAGGTAGAGGGAAGAAACTGTTTCCCCTCAGTGACCTTAACTCCTACTAATTTAATAGTAGTTATGGTGCAGAAATAGGCTCATCAGACCTAAAGACTCTGGCTGTAGTTCAGTGGGGTTTCTGTGAGTATTTTCTTTGGTGTTGACAACACAACTTTCAAACTGCAATTTGAGTTTAAATGGATCACAAAGCAAAATATGTATCACAGGTAAAAATCATTGCTTCACCTGACCTTAAATTATGTTTTGATTTAAAATCTTAAATTGACTTTTAATTCACTGGTTTCAAAGATTCAACACGTTTGATGTCTGTGGAATGATTCTGTAATTGATGTCCGCAACAGGAGAACATGAATACAGTAGCATTTTATTGGGGGAACGTAAGCATTTTTCCTCCTAAAAATGGTAATATTTTTTGAGGAAAAGTCAGGGATATCCAACCTATCATCTTAGTGGGACAGCCCACTGCCTACAGGAAAAAAAATGGGGGGAAGAAGTCAGGAAAGTTTCAGTAGACTGACTTCCTCAGGTTCTTCAAATCATGTTTTTATGAGAAAAAGGCATGAGGATTCAAGGAGTCCTGGAGGATGCAAAGGAATCCCAGATGCACAGATCCTGGCGGTGTGCAAGGAGCTCATTCAGAGCAGTAAAGCAATAGGAGGGGAAGGAGCTTTGTAAGCTAACTAGAGTTAATTGAATGCATCTGTCAAAAACAATTTAGAGAAAAACATGGGGTGTTTTGGCTTCATGAGTCTCCTGTGAAGCAATTCTGTTTTTTAGAATTAATTTGGCATTCAAAAATCAATTGACAAATATAACCGAGAACAACAGGAAGCCTCTAGATTACTCAAAGCATTGTGGGATAGTGTCTCAGAGCAACACTATATCTACCTGGCACAACACAATGTTATGTACAGATACCTGTACAATCTTTAAACAAGCAATCTAAGTTACTGGAAGGAGCCTAGCCATAAGTGCAGTGCTCCACCTAAATATATATCTATATTTACAAACAGCGTGCCCCTTCATATAGTATGTACCTTGTTTGTGAAAGTAAGCCTGAATTTAAAAAAAAAAAGTCTTTGTGGTAAGTGCAGTGTGTTACATGGTAAGTGTGGTAAAGCCCCCTGCCGACCAGATGGGGCCTGTAGACTGACCTAGCATGCTGGGCCTGGGGCCACGCACCAAGTTCAACCTTGTGCAGTAAGGACCCATGGTGGGTCAAACCCAGGACACCACCTCTGTGACCACACAATGGGTTTGACCTACAGCATGAGTCTGGGGACATATGCAACGTGCCGAGTCTGACAGTGGACTAACACCATGTGCTGGCCTGATCTGGTATATGGGGCCATGCCAAATTTCCAGACCCACGTCATCCCCATGGGCCTGGAAGCTTGGCAACAGGGGAGCGGTGACAGTGACAATTGCCATGGCTCTCAGAGCCCTGGGCATTAACACTGCCACCACTCCACTGCTGCCAAATTTCTGGAGCTGTGGGGAGCTATTTTTCTGGCAAATAACACAGTTCTTCATGAGCTAATTTAGGTATTTTTCCATAGTCATGCATTGTGCCACAAAGACATACCTTTATATGCCCCTCCTTATTGACACAAAACTTTGTGAAGTAGTCAGACACTACTGGGAATCTCAGAAATTTTTCAATGGATTTTTCCTTTCTGTTGAAAAATAACAACTTGTTGAAAGCAAAATATGCTTGACGCTATCAAATATGATTTGTATCAGAACATTTTAGATTTCCAGAAATTATGTTTTGTTGATTTTCATTATATTTTTAATTTAAAATTAAATTTATGCCAGAATGAAGCTGAAGTCAAAACACTTCCATTGACTTAAAAGGCAATTTTCCCCTGAATTTCCTTCCACTCCAGAAAAGAAGAAATATTTGCAATTGATAAAAACATCCTAAAACAAAAATCTGTTTGTGACCCAACTATATATTAGCTCTATATAATTATCCTAACCAGTATTATGCAAGGGACTTTCACGTGCTCAGGCAGTATGAGGACAATGTGGCTCCGATGATTAAGGGGTTTTATTTTGAAAGTTCTCTTTTTCTGAGCCATAAAAATGAGGAGTTGAGAGTATTTTCTTTGTTACTTGATATTTTTTTGCCTACAATGATTGTGTTTTCTAAAATTTTGTAATAGATTACCTGTGGTAGAACAGAAATAAAACCTTGTTTTTTTTCTTGAAAGCCAAAATTGTAAGTCATCTTAAATAGGACTATACACATTAAACCCACAGTTTATAATATACCTCATGAAAATACAAATCAGTTTACATGTAGTAGATCAAAAGGGGTAGTAACAGAAAATATCCACAACAGAACTGGAAATGTACTATTATAATTTATTTCCAATGGATGCGATCTTTTTTTTGTGTTTGTTTTATGCTGGTGATAAGTAAGGATATCATGCACAGCGGCAATTGCAATAAAGCTGAAGAAACAGCTTAATTTTCACTAGCCACAACAGTAAGCCATGTCTATGCAGTCAAAGAAATGCAGCAGCACACTCTGGTGTAGAAATTCTCTCTCAGACCTAGCTTATAGCCTGCTCTCCCACTCCAACCATTACCTCTCCCATTCCAACCATTAGCCTGCTCTCCCATTCCAAGTAGCTTTTACCTAAGAATTATACAGAAAAAAATCAAGCTAACCACCCATTATAAAACAGAGAGGTTAGCATACACATTAAAAGCCACAAATCAACAGCTAAGTGCCTTCACAATACAAGAAGATATAGTTCCGAAAGTGCAGTTGCTGTTATGATTTGTAATCAAGTGCTATACTCTTCTTTTTCTCTTTTTTTCTCTGTATAGTAAAATAAATAAAGTTAGACAATGATCTTTAGCTCCTTCATGAATCAGAGCCTTATTTAAATAGGCATGTTTGCACTGTACTTCACTTTCCTTAATAAAGTTGTAACACCCATCCTAAAAAAATTCTCCTTTCATGCATCTTTTACACAAATGTTGCTGTATGCTAGAACAAGGATAGTGACATTTGAAGCAATAAGGGGGAAAAGATAGTTTTCTATTTTCTTTTACAAAAAATGTGTCAATGCATTTGTTCTGTAAAGAAACAAAACAAAATCCACAATAGGGCAAACCCCCCAAAATGCCCTTTAATCCTGCATTCCAGTACATTAAAACTTCACAAAGCCAACACACCTTTATAGCCAGGTGGCAAGACAGCTTGACTAGGGACAGACATTAAAAAGACCTGAGCCTGAACTGATTCAATCTTTTGCAGGTTAGTCTAACGCAGGCTTGCTCACCATATGGCCCACTGAGGAATTTCTGAGGCCCACGGTGCTGCAATGGGAAACGTTCCCACCCCTTGTCTCTCCCCCAGACCCTTAACAGCTTCCTAATGGCTGCTGAAGGGCTGGGGAAGGGACAAGGTTCCCACATGCACTGCATCAGCCTGATGTTGCTGATGCAGTGTGTGTGGTAAATGGAGTAGCCATGTGCCTCTTGGGACAAGATAAGCCCAGCTGGAGCAGCAGGGGCTCAGCTGCATTTTCCCTCTACATGCGCCGGTCAGTACCGAGCAGCACATGGCTCCACTGCTGGCTGGTGCTGACCCAGGCGAGTCTGTCCCATCCAGAGCAGCATGCAGCTGAAGCCAGCTTCCCACGTGCTGCTGGGAGGAGTCCAACCAGGTTTGCACCAGCCAGCAGAAGTGGTGGCGGAGCCATGTGCCGCTCAGGACTGACCGGTGCAGGCAGGGGGAATATGCAGCTGAACCCCTTCCACTCCGGCCGGGCTCATCCCGTCCTGAGTGGCACAAGACTCCGCCACTGCTTCTACTGGCCAGTGTAGACCCAGCCAGGCTCATCCCATCCCCAGCAGCACATGGGAAGCTGACTTCAGCTTCATGCCACTTCTGCTGGCTGGTGCAGACCCAGCTGGGTCCGTTCTGTCTGCAGCAGCATGCAGCTGAAGTCAGCTTCCCACAAGCTGCTGGGGACATGAGAAGCCTGGCTGGGTCTGCACCAGCCAGTAGAAGCGGCGGTGGAGCTGTGTGCCACTGAGGATGGGACAAGCCCGGCCGGAGTGGCAGGGACTTAGCTGCATTTTCCCCTGCCTGCACAGATCAGTCCCGAGCAGCACATGGCTCCGCTGCAGCTTCTACTAGCTGGTACCAACTTGGACATCCTCCTCCTGGTCCCAGCACCATCTGGGAAGCTAGCACAGAGGGGCCTCAGCAGGCGGGGTCCTGGCATGACCTCTGCGAGGTGAGGCAGTGAGAGCTGGTGTCTTCCAGACCCCATGCTTCGGGCTTGCAGTGCTGAGGCCACCATGGCTGTGTGTGTGGGCAGCTGGGCACCACAGTGAGTGGAGCCATGCCGGCGGGTGGGTGAGGGACTGCAGTGCAGCAGCCGCCTTGTTCCAGCCCCCTTCAGGCAGCACCGGCTCATGGGGCTGCACTGCTCAGGGGATGGAGATGTGGAGCTATTTATTTCTCCCCTTAAGTCTCTGGTGCAGTAGCTGGCTGGATGCAGAATGGGTTCCTCCTGCTTCTGCCCACCAGCGGCTATCATGAACCTTGCAGTAACAGGCAGGTGCGGTAAGGCTACACAGGTAGGGTCTCTCTGGCCCAAGACACAGGGTGTTTGAATATAGCTCACTGGCCCACTGGGTGATAAAAGGTTCATGATCCAGCCCCACATTCAAAAAGGTTGGATACCCCTGGTCTAACCTGACTAGGCTGAATCAGTTTGTAACTGCACAGACATCCCAGAAATGCTGGCTCAGGCTAGAAGCCAGAGGGCACTAGAGCAGCCCTCCCTTCCCTTGCATAGTTCTGAGCTAAGGTGGGGGTGGCGGAGTGACCAGGCCCACAGGATGCTCTTATTAGGGAGAGGTCCCCCTGCCCCACTCTGACCAGCCCAACAAAGAATTGATAATAGTGTTTAAGGTGTCTGCAGTCTCTGCTGAGCTCCAGCCATGGAGCAGAGGAGAGAGGCCAGCTCTGCTGTGGAGCAGAGAGCCCCACCCAGCCCAGAGATCATGCTGGGATGCTGGGGGAGTCTGCTTAACTTAAAACAGCAAGGGGTCTGGGACAGACATTGCATAAACCAGTTTGACCCAAATCAATTAAGTCTGATACTACATTCAACCAGGTTTATCTCAAACCAGTTTCAGCCATTTTCAAACTGGTTTATGTGGACTGAACATCTATTCTGTTACAGGTTTAAACCAGTTTCTGATCACTTAAACTGGTTTATGTGTAATGTCTGTCCCTAGCCCTTCTTTCCTGGACCATTAGAGGAAACATATGTAATAGTAAGTGGGAAAAGGAGTCAAGCTAAATACTATGAGGAAGTCTGTTTGGAAGTTGTCATGGGGAAACAGATTACCCAGATGCAATTACAAAAAATATTCCATATATAAAACAATTGACATTTTTGCCAAAATAAGAAACGTTTCCTTAAGGGTATTCTAAAAGTAAACAATTGCATTACATGCATATCACATGTTCCCACCAAGGTCATAAATGAGTATCTACAAAATATAAAAAGGACTTTGAAGAAATTTTAAGTACACAGCTTCATATCTCCTCAGTCAAGCTGACAAACAATACATGTAACCACCTTATTCTGTGTTAGAACAGCAGTGACATATGTTAATGGAGCTGTTAGCACACGATAACCAAACACCATTAATATGTCTAAGCTCTAGTTCTCAGGATCAGAAGTTACCGTTTCCCATGGAAACACTAGTTCACAGTAACAAGAGACTAGTCATGGCATCTCATAGGCAATTACAACCAGATTAACAACACGTACACTTAAAGTATATGCTAAAAGGAGTTCAATTTACACACAACCTTTTCACTAAAAGGGGCAGTTGCAGTATAAAAGATATCTATTCCTGTATCGTACCCCTGTCTTCCTCACTGGATACCACCAGCAAAGGCAGCTTTAAATTGTGGTCATGTCTGAACAGGATTCATAACTTCTACCTGCATGTATCCCTGCCAGATGAAGTCACAGCTCTTTTGTAACCAGGTTTTCCCATGTTTTTGAGTGAACTGACATGGAGATCTGCACTAATGGGGGAGACACCTGAGCTACTACCTTTCACCCTATGGATTTTGATATTGACTTCTATAGAAATGTTTATAATGCCAAGTCAGCGAAGCAGTATTGGAATAAGATGACAAGATTTCAGGAAGACAAGGGCTCTCAGGTATTTAAAAAGTATTGTTGCAGAGCATGTTTATTAACCAGTGATATTACTGTAGGGGGAATTTTCTAGTTGTATTTTACAAGGCTACAATTCAGGTTGAAAAGCTCAAGAAATTATCTGTAATCATGGAGGAAATCTCATTTTGGAAAAAAAAAAATCACCAGCCAAATATCAGCAAGTAAGCACACCTAGATCCCATTCCCAGTATCAGTAATATTACTAATGCTTTCCTACAAAACAAAACACACCCAAATACAGACTTATTTTACTCTTGTTTTTATATAGAATAGTTCAAAGTTAAATAGTTTAAACTGCTAGAGGAGATGTTGAAAAGCAAACTGAACACAAGGCTTTTGATCTTATCTCCTTCTAACAGTGTTGTATTAACTAGACAATGTGAAACCTGGATCAAAGTAGGGGGTATGAAACAGCAACACTGACTGAATCAGCAAGCAAAGATGGTCCAAATTATTTTAATGATCTGTCATGCTATGAAGAACAAAATCTATTGTGACTGCACAAAGGAAAAATGCAAAAATATGCTGAAAAAATAGTAGCAAATCAGGAAATGTGTCAAAAAGCCACTGTCAGTCTACTTTTCCAAATTTCTAGCACCTATGTCAGCCAGTATAGGCCTAGAGAACATCGGTATTATGGTGTCATAATAACTCTGGTATCTAACCTGTTGCTTCAGAGTACTGTTACATTTCTTACCTCTCTGTCCTACAAAGATTCACTCAATCATTCACTCATACCCTTTAACAGCAGGAGCTCTAGCATCCATCTCCACTCCAGAGCAAATTTTCTGCACCCAATATATCAAACACCCGTTTTTTATTTCTGAGAACCTCTAATTAACTCTTCCCTCTGTGGCATCTTCTCACAGCAGTTCCTTTGCACACTCACTCTCTTACCCAATATTTCTTGGCAGCTCACAATGAACAAGGAGGCTATACCAGGATGCAAGTGACTCAGACTATTTAGGCCTCTTGCTGACTTTCTTCACTGTGTTGCATCTAACAACTGTTCTCTCAGTCTCACTCTCTCCCTCGTGATAGAAGACTACCTCCCTCACAGTAAATGCTCTCCATTTATTAGGACTTGTTGGCTACATTCTGTTTTTGAGCTGGCATCGTTCCTCGCCTCTTCTTTCAAAGTTTCCTGGTTGGCACACTCTTCATCTTCACTCTCTGTTATTTTGCCAGCAGCATTCAATATTTCCCAGCCGGCATCCTTCTGCAACAGTGCTAACAGGATCTCACTCAGCCACTCAAAACAGGCACAGACACAAATTCAAAAGCATCAGATGGATACAAATCTTCTGAAAATACAAAAAAATATTTTAAAAATTCAGCAAGACTCCTTACATAAATAGCTCTCTGATCCAACTCCATATTCCAAGTAGCTGAAAAAGACAAAGACTGTTATTATCTAACAGTATTTTGCCATCTAAATGCCTCCTCACTGAAAACAGTGTGTGAGGGGGAAATCGTGAAGAGAAGGATAACAGTGATGAAGGAAGAGCAATATTTTATTTTATTTTTTTATATATATATATTTGCCATGGCACATTCAACAAGAGGTTCCTATCTTCAAAACGCATGTCTGCACCACTTTGCGCCTCCACAAATCTGCATGCACCATCTTATCCTCTTCTGAAAGTGATGACAGGCAGATGGACTTGTTGAAAAAGCTTTATATTCATATCCAGAAAGGGAGAGGTTGGCTATGCACTAGCTATAGAATAAAGACAAAATAGATACCCACTTCATGCAATTTCACAGGCTTGAGTACAACTGAGGGTAGAATTTATCCCACCTGTTTCCTTTCCTTTTGGAGACTTGTGCACTTGCAAACTATTAAGGGTTGAAAAAAGGAAGAGAAAAAGACTTGAAAATACCTGGACTGAAATTCAGTACTGGCCAGGCTTCTTCAGACCCTTTTGTCAAGGAAAATACAGTTTCTTTAACTCATTGACATTCCTGCCATTAAGTAGATTCCTCTCCTATTAGCAGTTATGAGCCTCTGACTGAGAAAAAAAAAGACCCAAGACTTCATAAAATGTCAAGATAAAATACTAGCTTTAACTAAACTAATCCAGTGATTATTCATTTCCGGGAGTGTTTGCAAGACATGATATTAGGCATCTACATTAATAAGGCACTAGTAATTTTTTATTTAACTTTTTAAAATGATGCTCATTGCAACCTTTTAATTGCAGCAATATATATATAGGGGCCTTTTTCAAACAACGTTCTACTGATATACCAAAGGTTTTTTTGTATAAAATTGTCCATTTCTATAAAACCAGTCAGCAATGAAATGGTTAAAAAGTCTTCCTCAAGCATGAATGCTCAAGCTAAAGAGAGCTGTGGGAGAAAAGGAAGATAGATAGTATATGCATAACGTAAGTGTTTCATAGTGGAGATCTGGTAGCAGAAGTATGATTAATGCTTGGAAATCTTATATATCAATTGGGGCTGTCACTTAATCACAGTTAACTTACACAATTAATGCAAAAACAAATTAACATGTTCATTTTTTTAATTGCATTAATCGTGCACTTTGTTTTGACCAGCAAAGCAGCCCGGCTGCCGACTAGCACCTATGTGCATAGACCCACCCCCCTGGCCCGCCACACACCTACTCCAGACTCCCCCACCCACACTGAGCAGCAGCAATGGCCGGGCAAAAGCTGTTACTCACCAAGGGGGAAAAGTGGCCCCTCTCCCTCACCACTGCTGGGCCTGTCTTGCTGCAGCCACCCAGAGCCTGTGCTTGGGCTGCCCTATGGCTCCTGTCTACTGCCATCACCACTACCTCTAGCCCACCCAGTGGGGCAGTGGTTGCAGGGCAAAGGAGCCACAGGGCAGCCCAGGTGTGGGCTCCAGGCGACTGCAGGAAGAAAGGTCCAGCAGCGGTGAGGGGAAGGGGTTGCTTTTCCTCAGCGCTGAACAGCAGCTTGTGTCTGGCCACTGTTGATACTCAGCCTGAGCAGGTGAACAGGTGTGGGGCAGCTGGGTTCAGGGCTGGGGCTGTCCACTATTAGTGATGGCTGGGGGGAGCCACAGGGCACATGGGCTCTGAGCTGTTGGGTGAGGGGGTTCTGAATATTGTTTAACTGTGTGATTAATACTATGATGAATTGTGACTTCTTAAATTTCAAAATTAATTACAAGTTTTTTAAAAATTATTTGTCAGGCCTAATATTAACTGATGATTTAAGTGAAAACATGAGGTGTTGAAGTGTTATATAGCAAAACAAAGTTTCTACCATAGTTCCACTGATAAAGAGATATAAACCAATAAATATATCAACAAGAATCCATGATTTATGATGTTCACAACGTTAGTCTTTGATGCCTAAGGTACGCTGATGCCCTTAAGTTAGAATTATAGACTAGCATAAGAGTCAAAATAAATCCACTGAGCAGGGAGCCACCTGGAACTAGCAGCATGACTAGAGTTAGTCAACCGGAAATTACGAATTTGTAGGTATATCCTAATACCCAGCTTCCTTAGGGAGGCCCCTCTGCCACTTCAGATCCAGAGTTCAAGATTTTCTATTGAAACTAGTTGCCTATATCCTATCCTTCAAGGAAGTAGGAGGAAAATTTCGTGTAACCTAAAATTTCATGTACCACTAAAACAATTAGTGGTAATGGTGGTACATTTAGATCACTTGCCCAGGATATCAGAGACCTTAAGTTATATTCTTCTCTTTACCTGAGGCTCTACTTTATTTCACTTCCCAGAAATGCATCCAAACCATCAGTTTTATGGTTTTTTGTTTATTGGTAACAGTTCTTGGAAAAAACAATTGGGAACTAGAGGCTAACTACTATTTCACTTACTGGGCCTCTAAGTGGACTAGAGTAAGTGCAATTCTACTCCACTCTGTTCAAGTCCATAAAAATCCATTAATGCATCTACTTTTGTAACACACCATCATCTTATCATAAGTTATGGTCCAAAAAAGCAGCGAGAAAGGATGGGGAGGATCCACCTAACTTGTATTAACAGGTTTTCAGGGACTTGAGCAGGGTGAAAGAAGATCATACTTACATGCCTAAGTACATTTATTCACACGGGACAGAAGTTACACATAAACCAGTTCAAATGATCAGAAACTGTTTTAAACCTGTAACATAACAGAAGTTCAGTGCATATAAACCAGTTTCAAAATAACTGAAACTGGTTTAAGATAAACCTGGTTGAATCTAGTATCAGATTTAACTGATTTATGTCAAACTGGTTTATGAAACTTCTGTCCCAGACCCCTTCCTGGTTCAAGTTAAATCACCCCTTCCCCCTCCCCCCAACATGTCAGGAAGCTTTGGAGCCCTGGGCTGGGCTGTGCTGTCTGCTCCAGAGTAAGGGGTTGGCCCAGCCCCTCTGCTGAAATGCCAGAGCAGTGAGGGCTAGCTAACAAGGGGGCAGAGGTGGGAAACCCGGCTGGGGACTGCAGCTGGGTCTGTGTGGGGGTGGGGGGCATACAGCACCTGCCAGACTTTTCACAGCTGGAGCAGAGGGGGCGGGGGTGTGGGCAGGCAGGCTCAGGCAGAGGGGAGGGAGGAGGATTTAAGCCCCTCTCCCGTTGGCACAAGACCCCAGCTGAGGTCTGCTTGGCAGGGGGCCACAGAAGACCAGCAGACTTCACCCCCTCTCACCTGTGGCAGAGACTGAGGCAAGTAATTGATAAGGGAGGGGGGCATAATTCCCCTCAGCTCCACCAGGCCCTGGTGAAGAGGGGGAAGAGGCTAGGGAACTGGGACTGGAGGGACTGTGAGCACAGGGCCAAGCCCTGCAGGACCAGACTGAGAAGTGGGAGGTGTTGGCAAAGACCTGGCACAATCATCACAACGTATGTGTTGCAGATGGAGCTAACTGAGCAGGAGAGGGTCCCAGACTGCTTGGGCTGGTGTGACCAAAGAAAGCAGAGAACTACATTTACATTATAGTGCAGAACCTGTATAAGGTGAGGGACTGGAATACATAAGAAGAGACAAAAAACACTGGATGCATGAGAGTCCTGCCAAAGGTGCTATAGGTGACAAGCACACTAATGTCAAGGCACCCAAGGGGAAGAAGAGGGTGCAAGTGCTCTTGTAAAAACTCAAGCAGAGGTGAGGCCTGTGAGATCGCCACTCCAACACCTAAGCTCGCCTGCTGATTGCCCAAGAAGGACTTTCTGAATACCTGGCTGTAAGGAGACGCATTGCCCTCAGGCTTACATGAGAGGTATGCAAAGCTTTCTTTTGTCTTTTTGGTTTATTACATTCCATTTTGAGTTAGACTAAGCTATGTGCACTCTCACTGTGTTTTATTAGGCTGGATCATAGATTAAGCAAAGATTGTTGGTTGTTTTTTACTATGCTTGAGGTTGCTAATTGCTGTGTTCCATATATGCTCGCTTCAGAGAAAGGACCATTCTTGTTCAAGCTTTTATGACTTCAAAGTCACTATCTTTTTTTCTATCCACCCCCTTCTCAGCCTGGCAGGGGCTGCCCTTCCCCTCCTCAAGCAGGGAGCAGGGCATGGGCAAAAGCCTAGCAGGATCTCCCCCACCCAGGCAGACCCAGTCTAGGTTCCCATGTGGGCCAGGGAGGGAATGTAAACCACTACCTTCCATCATGATAGCTCCAAGCTGGGTCCTGGCCATGCCCCCTGCCCCTCAAGCAGGGAAGGGAGAAAAGCCTTGGAATGTCAGTCCCTTTTCTTTTCCAGTGGCTGGTAGGCTGGGAGGCATGCCATAGTGCCCCTAGGTGTCCGGCCTGAGCTACTGCAGCATGTGGCTGCATTTCCTAAATCAAAAGCGAGTGTCTGTTTACTTGCTTCTCGGTTTAATCTCTGCAGCTTAGACTAACCTATAAAGACTGAATTGATTCAGCCTTGGGCTTTTTGATTGCCTGTACTTAGTCCTAATAGTGGAAAAGTATATGGGTCTAGTTGTCTATCCCTTCTCCACAAGTGTCCTAACCACTAGGCCACAAAGTTATACTTGCTCTCTGTGGCCCAGTGAATCTTGCATTATTTACTGCACAACATCTTCAGCATGGGTAAACAATGCCCCACGAAGAATATCCAAGACTGCAGTGTTTAGGATACTGTCATGACACATAGGAAAACTGTTTTTGGATTTCCTCAGACTCAGGAGGGAACTGACCCAGGATCAGAATATTAGCTAATTATAGAAAAGGGAAAGCATCATTAAAAAAAGTGCTAGCCAAATTACTTTTTGTGAGAGCATGTGAGGGTATATTAGATGCACTTTGAGAATGCCTACTAGATCAAGCATCTCACAGAACTCTGGCAGAGGAACTCCTAATTTCTGGACCCCAATCAGTCTTAGGTGTAAGCCAGTTGTCAAGCTACTCAGCTTGGTCAGTACTGGGACAGGTCTTAGAAGTGTTCAGAGGTGCAGCTCTCAGCACCCCGAGAACTTTAAGGTCTGGAGTTGATTTGCCTCCAGATTTAGGCAGCAGCTGAATGTGGTTTACAGGATCACACTTTTGAACTTTGGCCTTAGGTGCCTAAATTCTATCTAAGTTATACTCTAGAGGCCCAGGTCCTTTTTTAGAAAATAAGCTTTGGGGAAAAGGTGTGTTCTGAATGTATATTCAAAACAAAAATAGTGGGTTTGCCTCAACATAACGGTCGCTCATCTTCACAAAATTGGAGTATTTATGTAAGACATAGTTTTGCTCAAAATTTTCAAATAGAGTAGGACAATATAACGAACTAATGAGTATGCACGTTACAAGGTTTTAGTTATTCCAAGTTAATACAATAATAAATCATACAAGCTAAAAATAATTCTTTTGTTTAAAACTGTGGAACCATCCAGCGATAAAAATATTTTATTTGCATCTTACATTGGGGTGCTCAACTTTTTTTGCTCTGTGGGCCACATGAGGGGTGTGCAGCCTGTCTGCAAGTTGAATCAGACCCTGTGCATCAGGATCAGACCCTGGGACCCCTGCCTATGAGGATCTGGCTTTATTGACTTGAAAAGGAAATCTTGGTAAATTGCCGATTTGGAAGAGCGTATTTTAAAATTTGAAACTCTTTGGGATACATGTCAAAAGCAAAATTCTGTGAGACCTACAGTTTGATACATACTCATGGTACATATAAATGTGACAGGGAATAATGCATACAATAATCCAACAATTAAATCCAGTTCTTTCTATACAAATTGCCTTCCTCTCCTTTTCTGCTCCTCAAAGAAGACTCACCTAAATACTGGGAAAACAAACAAGAGAACCAGGGAGCCAGACCCAGTTCAGAGCTCCAGGGCCTCCACATAGATGAGTGCCACCGAGTCTTTAGCATAAGGCAGTTAATTACTATGTGTACATTAAAAAAACAACATAATTCATTTCTTGACATACAGTTTAAAAGACAAAAAATGAAAGCTAGCTGTGAGTACACTGCACCAGTGCTACTTTGTAGTATTTTAGAGTGAGGCTAAAAAGAATCAGTTCTGCTGAATTCAATTTGCAATAAAGGAAGAATACTCAAGAGATGAAGTGACACTGTATCCTAGCTGTAAGAAGGGCATATTTAAGATAGTTAAAGTATGTGCTCCTACAAGCCAGCACTGCAAAATAAATAATTCTTCACATTTTAAGTCTAAGTCAGTAAAATACAGGCTTACCCAATAACAAGAACAGCCATTAATTGTCATTTTTAACTATTAGGAAGATGAATTACAGATCCAGCATGATTTCTTCAGCTCATTCTGGCAGATCTTAGAAAAATGGGAGCAGGAACAATACTTTACTGAGATGATTAAAGATATAGTCCAGTTTCCAAAAGTCTGCAGGCCAAATTCTGCTCTTTGGTGCCTGCAAAATTATGTCCTCTGGTGCATGCACTACTGTTTATCGATTAAAAGAGAAATATGTGGGTAAATACAGCAGCAAATTACCTCTGAATTTTTTCTATATATTATTAAGTTGCTGTTGGATATTCAGTGCATCAGTCTGTGGACTAGGGATGAGCCTTTCCCCATTTACTGCCCTCTTTCTCTCCATAGATCTTGTCACCCACCTATAAATAGACCAATTACAGGTTCATACCTTCTGGAAAGAATTCAGAAATTTCAACCAGTACGGAGGCAGCATCAAAGGTCTTACACTTTTGTTTTGAGCACCTTGTTAGATTTGGTTATCACAACAGCCCTCTGCACATAATCAGTACCCCCTATTCCAAATGATAGTTTCATTCAGGGTGTAAATTAGCATATGACATGCCACTAAGAGAAGAAGAAGAGCAGCGAAGCTCCACAGTCTTTGGGTTTATTTTCACTGCAACAGTTAACTCAAAAGTTGGCACACGGGTTCTTCCGACTGAAGCTAGCCTAGTTCAAGCATGAGTGATCACACTGCAATGCAACAACACCTGACCTATGCAATAGGATTTGATTAATGTGTTTGGACTAGGAGTCCAACAGTTTAGGAGGTAGGCTGTATCCCCAGTTCATCATTAGCCCAAGCATCAAGAGCATTCAACCCATAAGCTCAGTAGCCCAACCAGTATGAGTTAAATTGAGTTAGTTTTTTTTTAATGTATTGATGAGTCAGGTTAAAGGCAAAATACAAGCATTACCTCAGTCTGACAATGCAGGGATGATAAGGCATGTGCCTCTTCAGACTTGCACGCCACCTATATGAAACTGTACTTGTCTGATATTTAAAGATCATATAAGCAAGCAATGTAGTCACCAAGCCTGATAGGAAAATAGTTTATAAATATGGAAACAGCTTATTAAAAATTGGGTCAGTCAGCTTTTAGTCATGTGTAGGGTTCTTTTCTTACATGGATTACAGAGGTACACTGCTGCAGCTGTAGTTTTAAGCCTCTTGTTCTGGTTTCTGCCCACAGTGAAAGGGATTTATAGGATCTCTCTTAGTCGCTATCTTTCTTTTCCATGGCTTGGGGACCCTAGGAAATATTTTATTAACAATATTTTCTGAACTTGTATCATTGTCCATTTCCAGTTTCATAAGATAAATGAATGATGCTAGTGGCCATATAGTGGACACCAATAAATGCAAAAAATATACCATAAATTGATATTGATTTTCTTTAGTCATTCCTGTATTAATATTGCACCATCCTTTTTATTTCAGTGACCCCTGCATATTCTACAAGCAAGTAAGAGCCTGCAGTTCCTAGATAGTTACAAACAGGTATTTTCTCTAAATCTTATTATTTTTCTTTCACTTTATAGCTTACTATTATAAATGGAAATACCAAAACACATAAAATCCTGGTTCCAGTGACTTTGAATGGAATTCTACTGCAGCCTTCAGCAGAACCAGGATTTCACTCTCAAGGTAGAATCACTCTAGAAAAAATCCCTATTGGAGAATTGTTGGTCACCTAGTGAATAATTGAACACCTGCAATAAAAAATGAAAGCAATTAGTCACAGCTAAAGCTAGAAGATAGTATTCTAACAGAGACTGTAAACTCCTCTCAGTAGAGGGCATGGACCTGATTGTCCTGTCACTCATTCCACTGATTTAAAAAGAAACACTCCAGGTTTATGCTGCTGTGGGAGGAGAATCAGAAGCTGTGTCCTTTTTAAATGCCCATAACATTTAAACACCAGACTAAAAATAAATGAATTAGAAACAAACAAACAAGGGTCCTGTGAGATTAAAGGATAACCTTTAGATTAAACACTAAATTATGCACTAATTAAAATGCATTTTATAGTGTATATATTACACATTAGTGTATATATGCATTTTAATTAGTGTATTTTAATATAAGGTACTAGTAATTTTTATTTACCTTTTAAAAAATATATAATATATATATATGCATGCTTGCAGTAGATATGTTGTGATATGTTATGTGTTTTGGTGTGTGTATGTACCTCTACTGGAGGCAGCTCAAAAAAAGGACACTGGAATTTCAGGGATCACTGCAAATAAGCCTTCATCCATGTCTAGGATAAAGGCAGTATAGTTAACCTGCTGTGAAAAGGCAAAGGTGAATAGGCTCCAAAACCTTGTAACCAAGTCAATACACACCAAATCATCTTTTGCTATCCAATATGTAAGCATGTGTACCTCTTACTGTAGTAAAAATGAATTGCATGCAATCACTTGCAGAAACCACATTGGACCTCTGGCTATTAAATCTGCCAGGTGTGGCATGATTTCATCATCTTTGATCATACCTCTTTGATCAGCAGTGCATGGAGCAAGCAAATATATCAGAAATACAGCCAAAATATTAAATATTGAACAAGTGATGAAAATTACCAAAAGGTTTATCTGGTCTGTACTAACCCTATATCTTTGATCGTCAGTTTACTTAGAGGAGGAAGAGAAATAACGTATGACATCTTGTATGTTTTTCTTGACTTTACATGTTGAGGAAGAGGCAAAAGAAAAATCCTTAAAATAAAAAAGGGTTGAAGTAAGTTTTTTCTTTTACGATGTAAGATGGCTATGGTCAACTATGTGGGAAGATCAGAGGGCAGCCCTGATCTCATTACTAAACTTTGGGATCAACAAGGGATTCATAGTAGAGTTGTCGCTTTGATGGGGTCAGGATTTCACCTTCTGATCGCTAAAAAATGGAAGGATTTTACAGGAAAGTCAGCTTTGTAACACTAACAGATTATTGGACATTAGGAGGCACTACTTCACAGTTAGGGTGGCTAGGATGTGGAACTGGCTTCCTAGGGAAGTTGTTCTTGCTCCTACCTTGGGCGTCTTTAAG
>JAGPOW010001543.1:1788781-1879778 GCA_030014935.1 Caiman crocodilus | reverse complement strand
CTGTGATGGGAACACAACCTAGGTAAGTGAGAGTGGGGGGAGAGGTGGGAAGCATTGTGGGGGGCTCGCAGATTCACAGGGGGAGAGGGTTGTCTGTCTGGGACTGGGGAGGATCAGGAAGGGAGCTAAAAATGGTCCAGTTGATGAGGAGAGTAGGAGGGGAAGGAAAAGCACAATGCCTCCTGCACCTTCCCAGCCCCAACCTGCACTCAAAACATGTGCACATGTTGAGTTAAACTGAGCATAGATTCATAGATGCTAGGGTCAGAACGGACCTCAACAGATCATTGAGTCTGACCTCCTGCTCTGGGCAGGAAAGAGTGCTGGGGTCAGATGACCCCAGCCAGATGCCTATCCAGCCTTCCCTTAAAGATCCCCAAGTAGGGGAGAGTGCCACCTCCCTTGGAAGCCCATTCCACATTTGGGACACCCTTACCATGAAGAAGTTCTTCCTGATGTCTAGCCTGACTCTGCTCTCTGTCAGTTTGTGACTGTTGGTCCCTGTTACCCCAAGAGGTGCCCTGGTGAACAGAGCATCTCTGATACCTTGTTGCATCCCCCTAATGAATTTGTAGGCAGCCACAAGATCCCCTCTCAGTTTTCTCTTGTGGAGCCTGAAGAGATCCAGGTACATTAGTCTCTCCTCATAGGGCTTGGCCTGCAAACCCTTAACCATACAAGTGGCCCTCCTCTGGACCCTCTCAAGGTTATCCTCATTCTTTTTAAAGTATGGTGCCCAAAACTGGACACAGTACTACAGTCTGACCAATGCCGCATAGAGGGGAGGTATCACCTCCTTGGATCTATTTGTCATGCATCTGCTGATGCACGACAAAGTGCAGTTACCTTTGCTGGTGATTTCATCACACTGATGCCCCAGGTTCATCTTGGAGTACACTGTGACTCTGAGATCCCTTTCCACTTTTGTGCTGCTGACAGGGTCATTTTCCAGTCAGTAGGTGTGCTAGATATTTTTATGCCCTAGGTGCAGCACTCTCCGTTTGTCTTTGTTGAATGGCATCCTATTGTGTTCTGCCCACTTTTCCAACCTGTCCAGGTCTGCTTGCAATTGTTCTCTACCTTCCAATGTGTTTGCTTCGCCCCACAATTTAGTATCATTCACAAACTTGGGCAGTGTACAGTTCACACCCACATCCAGGTCACTGATGAAGACATTGAAAAGCATAGGTTCACGGACCTAGCCCTGGGGGACCCCCCTGCCCACATCCTTCCAGGTTGATACCAACCCATCATCCACCACCACTCTCTGGGTGTGACCTCTAGGCCAATTTGCCACCCACTGGACTGTCTAATCATCTAACTCAGAATCCCTAAATTTATTTATGAGAATGGGATAAGATACCATATCCAAGGCCTTCCTAATATCCAAGTAAATGACATCCACCTCTACTCCTGACCATGAATCTGCAGATCCCCTACCAGGTCATCCCCCATATCCAATACTAAGTTCAGTAAGGCCTTCCCCCTAGTAGGACTGTATACCTCCTGCATTAGGTGAAGGTCCTGTATGCAGGTTAAGAACTTACATCAGTGGTTGTATTTGGCTGACTGGTCCTCCCAGCAGATATCAGAGTAGGTTAGGTCCCCCATAACAACCATGCCCATAGACCATACGGCCTCTGAAAGCTGCCTCAACAATTCCAAGTCTAGCTCTTCCTCTTGATGGGTGGTCTGTAGCAGACCCCCCTCCCCACCAATTCCCTTCCCCACTCCCGACCTCCATGTATTCTAACCTATAAGTCATGGATTAGCCCTATCTACTTACTGCATCTCCTCATGTAAACTAAGCTAGACTGGGCCAGCCATTTTTTGCCCAATCTAAACTTCGTGAAGGTATGGTACAGTTTGGTTTGGCAGTGACGTGGTCATGTCTCTTGACAGCAAAATAGTGTCTGCTTAAAAGAGTGCTTGCCGAGGCATCCTGTGACAGCCAAACCAGCTTTCTGAGGGTTAAATCTGATTTTCTGCTGCTTATCTATTTATTGCGGAATGCTTATAGCTAGAAGAAAGAGTGTAATTGGAAGCTGTTGTAGTTAAGCATTTCCTGTATTTTAGTCTTGTACTGCTATTGGTTAGTTATATAAGGAAAGTTTGTAGTATAGAACTATAATTGGCTGCAAGCCAACAGCTAGCTCAAAAAAAATCTATAAATTTGCTGGTGTATCCGGAAATCGGCTGAAGGAAAGCGGTGTGGTAAAGGAAGCTATCATTGTGAAAGATAAGCTGCAGACCTAGAATTCAGCAGACCAGTGGTTCCTGAGAAGTTCGAAGACTGAATACTAGGGTTCTTCCCGGTACCCCTTTAGACAACATAGATTGAGGACACCTGATTTCACTGGATTTTGAGAGGCTTGTCATATACCAGGCATAAAAGGAGGCTGCTGATAAGTTGCCGACTTGGAGATTTACTGTCTCTCTTTGTTATGTTGTTAAGCTTTGTGTTTGTTAGATCAATAAACCTTTCTTACCTTTTCACCCTGACCACTCTCTGAATCCTGAACAAACTCACTTCAGGCAGCTGGGACAGTCTGGCACTTAAATGGACCTAACAAAATTTAGGTTGATGCAAGTATAACATTTGCATATACCCTAAACAGAAGAACTTGATTGAATCATTGCTCTGAGAACCACAGAACAAGTAGAA
This sequence comes from Caiman crocodilus, assembly GCA_030014935.1. Classification (NCBI taxonomy): domain Eukaryota; kingdom Metazoa; phylum Chordata; order Crocodylia; family Alligatoridae; genus Caiman; species Caiman crocodilus. The sequence goes on along the minus strand of JAGPOW010001543.1, from coordinate 1,877,113 downwards.
AACACAGAATGGGGATGTTTATTTGGTGGAAAACAGTCAAAAATATAACAAAAAGTTATGAGTTTAGTAAGAACTCATTGTTGGCACTCCCTCAATGTGAGGATGATCTCTACCACAGCTCATTGATAGGTCTTGAGGTGACTTAAGAGTCCAATCCTTGAGCCACAGAAGTTGAAGTTCTTTCCAAAGGGGAGAGCAGGCTCCAAGCTAGGATTTCTCTCCTTTTCCTTCCTCTGTTCTCTCTTCACTGCTTCAAGGACAAGATGCTTTACCTTGAAATGGGCTGCTACCTGGTTGCAGCTGTGGTACCACTGGAGTTGGTGAGTAGCCAGTTTCTCCCAGCTCTTGATCTCAGCATCCATTTTTGTCGAGGTATGCCTTCAATGTGTCTTTTGTAGCATTTCCTATGGCCATTACAAGATCTCAAACTATTACTAAACTGAGAGTAAAGCACTTGTTTTGAGAGCTGAGAGTCACGCATCTGCACATAATGTCCAGTCCTGCAAAGTTGGTGCACAGGGATCATTGACTCAAGGCTGGTAACACTGGATTCAGCAAGTATGCTATCATTTGCACAGCAATCTTCCCATTTGATGTGGAGGATTTTCCGGAGGCATCGTTCTGGAAGATATTTTTCCAGGCTCCTGAGATGATGACAGTAGGGCACCGTAGAGAAGACTGGGGATGATGACTGCTTTGTAGATCTGGATCTTGGTGTCTTTCCAGAGACTGTGATGAATAAAGAAATGCTGAAGCAATTTCCTCAAAGGACCCGCTTGCATGATGGATCCTTTGCTGGATCTCCTCTTCAGTGTTCACTCTGAGAGAAGTGACTTCCGAGGTAAGGGAAGTGTTTGACTACCTCGAGAGTCTTTCCTGTGAGAGTCATTTAGGAAGAGGGGGATTACATTCATGGCTGGCAGCAGACTGATAGAGCACTTTAGTCTTCTCCATGTTGAGAGAGAGGCCCAAAGTTTGTTTGGATCTCTGAAAAGATCCAGCACACTCTGGAGGTCTCTCTTTGTGTGCACAAGGATGATGCAGACATCAGCATACTGATGGTCAAAGATGGTTGCTTTAGTCTTCGAGTGAAGATGATTGAAGAGCCCTTCATTCATTTAGTATTTAAGGCCAATTTTGGAAGGAAGGCAGTCTTTAATGAGAACCAGGATGACTGTCAGAAAAACAGAGAACGAAGTTGGGGAAGTGATGCATCCTTGCTTGTCACCAGTTCAGATGACAAATGGATCTATTTCCAATCAATAACACAGAACAATCACAGGCACATCTATTCTAGCAGCCTTGTTGTTCTTCGTTTCCTTGATAACTTGAAGAATGGAGAGCAGCAGAGTGAGGACCCTGGACTTCAGAAAAATCAGACTTTGACGTACTGAGGGAACTCACACGCAGAATCCCCTGAGAAGCCAGACTGAGGGGGAGAGGAGACCAGGAGAGCTGGCTGTACTTTAAAGAAAACTTGCTGAAAGTGCAGGAACAAAATACCCTGGTGTGCAGGAAGACTAGCAAGTATGGCAGAAGACCAGCTTGGCTTACTAGGGAACTCTTCAGTAAACCAAATCACAAAAAGGAAGTATATAAGAAGTGGAAACTTGGACAAATAACTAGGGAAGAATACAAGACCTTTACTCAGTCATACAGGGATGAAGTCAGGAAGGCCAAAGTGCAATTGGAATGGCAGCTAGCAAGCAACGTGAAGGGTAACCAGACAGGTATAACAAGTATATCAGTAGCAAGAGGAGGATAAGGGAATGAATGGGTAGGATGCACTGGATGACATCTTCAAGGATATTGTTGCCTAACCTAGCAACTGGAACCAGAAACTGAGAGGGCTTCTGTGCAAAGATACTACTCCCCATCATTCCAATATATCTGGTTGGTGAAAAACAGTATCAAAATAATACAGCATCTATGGAAAAAGGCTAAGGAATCAGATTATGATCCATATTCAGCACTATAAATTATTAAATGGTACCAGTGAATATCAGCTTTTCACTTGTTAACTTCAATTCAACAGAAGATGAAAATAAAAGTGGCCACACAGCTAGAACTGCTGTCAGTCACTGAATATTTGGAAACATATAAAAAGAGCTAGATATAGTAAAATAATTGTAGGATTTGGACTCCTGAAGGAACAATCACTTTATTAAAATGGCTTTATGTACCTATTACAGGAAACAACAGTTGAAAGTATAGAAGTGGTGTCACAACAGATACACAACAAGGTCGCATGACACTATCATACCAAATGGTCACATACTATGGATAAATAGACAATACCTTCTCAAAATCCCAGAAAAGGGAGAAAATAGGGGCACTGATTCAGCTGTTTTGCCTGAAGAGGTCACAGACAAGCAACAACTACAGCAGCTAACTCAGATGAGCCCTGGATAAACGGTTGTTCCCATCTACCAACAGTGGTTATAATAAATTATAGAAAAAGTAAGGCTTAACAGGACATTGGGAGGTCATTTAGTTCAACCCACTGCTCAAAGCAGGATCATCCCTGTATATACCATCCCAGATAAGCATTTGTCTAAAATGTTCTTAAAAACTTCCATAGATGGAGATTCCATAATACCATTAGGTATGCTGTTGTAATGCTTAATAGCTTTCACAGTGAGACAATTCTTCCTAATATCTAACCTAAATCTCACTTGTTTCAATTTAAGACTCTCACTTCTTTCTTGTCCCCTGCAGCTACAAAGGATAGTCTCTGCCACCATCGTCTTTAAAACCACATTTCAAATATTTGAAGACTGTTATCAAATCCCCCCTCAGACTTTTCTCCAAACTAAACAATCCCAGTTCTTCCAACCTTTTCTGATAAGTCATGCTTCCTAGAGACCTAATACTTGTTGCTCCCTGCTGCAACCTTTCTAATTAACCACATCTTCCTCAAAGTGCCATACTCAAAACTGGATAGAGTACTCCAGGTGCAACTTGCCACCAGAGCTGAACAGTGGAAGAATTACTTTTCTTGACTTGCAAGCAGTGTTCTTGTTAATACAGTCATTTTTTTGTTCAGTGCCCATCACAAAGAGGTGCATTTTACTTGTCTGTCACTCGGGTTTACAGAATACAAATAATAAATGATAATAGACAGCGAGATGGAATTCCTTTGTTCCTAGCTTGACCTGAGTCACACTTACGGTTCTGAATTCACTATAAAACTTGGGACTTTATTTCCTTTGGTCAGCTGAGGTGGAGAAGAACTGAAATCCAGTTGCACAGAAAAGAATACAGGGTGGGGAAAGCAGGAAAAAAAGGAGGAGGAAGGAGAGAAAAATATCATTAGGGAAATAAAAAATGGCAAGTATGCCCTGAAGTTACAGTCGCTTAAATGGATCCAATTCTAATTGGTCATGCCAGAGACAGGGTCTATATTCAATCCTTACCCTGTTCTATATCAAATAACTACAGCTACAATATATTATATATGTTTTATATAATAATATATGTTATGTATGTTATAAATATGGAAAAAATATTATTATGGAAATTATAAAATGTTAACATATTTCCAGAATGTGATCAGATTGAATGTAATTTCTGGGACTAAAGTAAGACTGGGGAATAAACATTTTATAAAAAGAAAACTGAACAAGACTATATAAAAGAATATGGCTTAAAGGATATATATGTGATGTATTCTGATGTCAGAATGTCATAGTCTGATTTTACTTTACTCTTACACAATTCCAATATGTAATTGGAAAATTTAGACTGAGACTGTATCAGTACAGAGGTCTGATCCTGAAATGTTGTAATAGAAAAACTTTTGCAAATTGCTTCTTGTAATAAATAAAGATCCCTGGCAGCTTGGTGATAATACTAAAAACATTTTTTTCAAGATTTAGTGCATGCAATAGGAATATTAATGGAAAAAGAGCAGTTCTGGACTGGAGTATTAACCTTTCATATTTATCTTCACATCAGCACATTCAGCTTCTTGAAAGAAAACAGTGAACACTTAGGATAGAAGCTGGTGCTCACAGATGCACAACATCAGGTCCATGAACCAGAACCAAACTGAACAAGAAAAAAACGTTGACTGTCACGCTGACTTTCTTTAATAAGTTTTGTCAGGGGCCAGTTCAGAGAAGAGATTGGAGGAAACATTATTAAACATGTTTTTATGAGATTGTAGACATTCCTACAAATTGTCTGTGGGTCACAGTATTACCTGTTATAATGGGATGCCTTGGCACTAAAAAGGACAGGTTTGAAGCCAGTAGAGGCTCTATCTCAGGGCACAGGGCAGGCTCCTCTTTCTAATGAGAACCTTATGCTCTGAACAGATTACCTGCTAGCTACATTTATTCTGTTAACAGCAATCAGAATTCTGGAACTCTTTATCACAAATGAAGACCTTGCATGCCCCTAGATTCAACTTACCTTGCTTGCCAAATTGAAGAGTTAACAGAACTCTTTTTCACAGTCTTACACTATAATGTACTGAATACGACTTTTCTCCCCAGGAAAAGATCATTACCCTTTAATTGCCCTTTGCTCCATTACCTCCCACCTTCCTGAGCACATACACATGCTCTAGTAGAGTGAAACACATGCACTGTATTTCTGGTTGTCCCTGTGATGAGATGCAAATTTGGGTATGTTGTGGGGGGATGGGGTGGGGAGAAGGTACCCTTTGCTTTCTCATTTTATTTTATTCCTTATTAATTATGTAATTTATTTTGCCACTTTTCTCTACAAAGTCTCAGGATACCTTGCAGCAAAATTTAAATAGGGACTCCCAAACAATATCTCAATTTAGTTTTCTTTGCTAAATGCCCGACCAAAATTTTCTCACCTATACATGAAAACCCCCAGTCTATTTAGTGTAGTCCCTCTTCCATAAGCTTCTCTGAAGCTAATAAACAATTAAGTAGTGGAAGTTAAAGGTGGTAACGGGCCTTAATTGCCTAATACTTGTAAAGTACTTTGAGATCTTCAGAGAGAGAGTGCTACAGAAGTGTAAAATATTATCATTATACTTTTCTTCATTATCAGACCAGAGACAGAATATTTCTCACTCCCAAGAGCTGGTAGTGAGGAGACGGAGGGAAAAAGATAATGCATGGGTTTACTTTATATTACATTGTGATAAAGATTTTCAAAGAATATGTATTGAGTTCAAATGTGAATATTATCTTTCAATCAGGAATTTAACAGAGTAGCACAAATATAATTGTATATGCAATCAAGCTATGACTGACAGAAATCAGACTATATCATGACTACCATGAATATTTCCCTCTAGAAATAGTTTTTATTATCACTTTATATATATATATATTTAGCAATGATTTGCAAAAACTTCTTGCATTTTAAATTGCAATTATGGACTTACATTTACAATTTAGATCCTGTACCTGTATCATTATAATGAAAAATGATCTGCTTTTCTTCTTTCCACAGAAAATAAAATATAGCACTAGATCTTTGAAAAGTATGTTATACTGGGATCCAGCGTGTTGTACAGAAATATGAGGTTGAAAGGGATCCCAAGGGTCATCTAAGTCAATTACCAGCACAAATGTAGTTGGTGCCATTGCTAGACAATCCCAGACAAATGCTTATCCCATCTCTTTGTGATAACCTCTGATAATACTGATTTCACAACTGCCATGCGTAGCTGATTCTATTGACTTACTCTTCTGAAATTGGTTCTATTGATTGACCATTCTGAACAGAAGTTGATTGTTGCTATTGTTGTTGTTGCTGTTTGTGAGGTTTTTTAAGACAATCTAATCTACATCTGATGTGCTGCAATTTAAAGCCATTGCTTCATGTCCTCATCTTGGAGGCAAGGGAAAACTGTAGTTCCCCCTCGTCTTCATGACAGCCTTTCAAATATTTGAAACCTGCTATTGTATCCCTCTTTAATCATCCTAAGCATATCTTGTTCTCTCAGCCTTTCCTTTTAAATATATTTTCCAAATCCTTTACCATCCTCGTCCCTTGTCTCTAGATCTTCTCCAGTTTTTCTACATGCTTGCAGAGCTCAGAACCTAATGCAGTATTCTAGCTGAAGGCTGATCAGCCCGTAGTACACTGGGACTATTGCCTCCCATGTCTTATATACAATACAACTTTTAGCGAAACTCAATTCTTGTTTTCTTGTGACTACATTACATTGCTAACTCATTTCAAGTCTGTGATCCACCAAAATCTTCAGATCCCTCTCAGCAATGCAAATACCTAGCCCATAATCTTCCATGCTCTATCTGTGCATTAATTTTTTTCTTCCCCCGGTGGAGCACCTTACCTTAGACAATGGGGAAGTGGACAACACAATGAAATTCAGAGACAAATGTATCAACACCCTTTTGAATTCTAATCCTATTCTCCAAAGTGATTGCAACACCTTCCTTACTGTTCGTATCTCCATGCATTTAACTAGTTATGTATTACACTGGAAAGTTCATGATGTCCATTTTATATAATAGGGAGCTACATAAACTAGACTTGCAGAAGATTAAGATTAACCTGAGATTGTAACACTGAAGTATATATAGAAAGATTCACCAAATTGAAAACTATTTTAGGGATTTCCGTGTTTAAACATCCTACGTTATCTAACCTATTGCATTGTTTAAAAGCAGTAACCCAACACAAAAATCACGTTTCCAGCTAAAAAAATACAGCAGTCTTCAAACCTTTTTTAAACTACCTACCTCTGTGTTTTACTATTAAATAACATGAAAAACAAGGTATTAAAAAAAAAAAAGCAAAGATCTTCTGATGCTGGGTTTCCATAAAACCCATCAATCAGTTTGGGTGGTTTTGAATTCAGCATTTTTCTTCTTGTTTAGATATGGTAAATCTGACAACACTGGACAATTTTAATTTGTTGGGAGATTCATTTCAAACTGAGTGCTATGCCACGGGGAAAAGACAATCTTAACCCCATACCATACTAAATTCATAATATTAAACAAAACAATGTTTTTTATAGCATAAAATCCAGAGAAGTGGCACGGGGCATTTTCTGCCAGGGTTCGATAAACTCATACTAATATCAATCTGATCCAAAAATCCGCGTGCACTGTATTATACTCACATGATAAAAGTGGTAGCATATAGCCCTTAAGTGCTGGAGGCTGCAAGTCAGAGAGGAATGGTAAGAACAAAAGCCGTGGTCATACCCAGTTGACTCTCCTTTTCAGCAACCACTCTCTATCACAGTCTGACACAGGATGCTGGGCAAGAAGGACCTATGGTCTGACCCAGTAAATGGCAATTTGTAAGTTTTTATTCAAGAATGAGGCAAGGGCACTGTGGCCCACCCCATTCTGGCTGTGCCACATGTGCACAGTGATCCCTGTGCTCACTGCAGCAAGCTCTAAACTAACCAGCTGATCAGGGCAGTATCCGGCCAGAGCACCTACTCCCATATGGCTCCAGAGCCCAGGGGGTGAATGCTGCAGATGTTTGCCTTTCCATCTCCTACTGACTTCAGCAGCAGGGATGGAGGGGACAAGAAGCCACAGCACTCACCCTCTGGAGCCACATGAAAAGCACAGGCTCTGCTGCACCCCCTCGGATCGGCCCCTGAATAGAAGTTTGAGGTAACTCATAACAACAAACGTGTCTGAAAAGTACTGTGAATCCCTATATTGTATGAGGTCACCCAAACAAGTCTCTCTCAAATTTACATGGGCCTGATCTGAAGTATGATATATGGTGCCCAGCAGGTAAATAAAGCTTTGGAAAATAAGTGAAGATAGAGAGGCAAGCAAACTCTCAGGGATGCAGTTGCAGTCCCCCTGAAGTTAATTTGATTTTAATAGAGATGCTGCTGCCTACATGAGAGTTCAATTTAGCTCCTTAAGGGCTAGATTCTGCAACTTCTTCATGCTGACGTACTCTGCATAAATTACACAAACTGTAATAAAATGAATGTGGACATGGATAAAAAAATCTTAAATTAAAAGGAGGTCAGGGATCAAAGGAAATAGGACACATTATCACTCTGGAGTCTATACTCAACTTTGAGACAGATAGTTACATTTTAGGTCCTATTTACCGATACGGGCCAGTGGATCTCAAGAAAGCCCCTTCACAAGGAGGTATAATCTATCATACTTTCACAAGAACAAGTTTCACTTTGTTCCTCCATCTCTGACATGAGGGCCCATTTCATTTGATGAAGCAAAATGCAGGCACTGAATGAAATCCTATAAATAAAAGCTATTTCATTCAGTTGGGGATCCTTAGGGTAGTGGAGTCATGGCCTGTAACTGAGAATACATTTAGCATCTTTTTTTAGTGCTTAGCATGAATTTTTTGAAGCATTCCAGGGCTCTTAGAACCATAATTAAAGGATTATATTATGCAAGCAAATAATATCTATGTTGACTTTACTGGGACTATTTTACACAGACAGATTATAAAAACAGAAGAGAAAAGGAAAGAAATTTCAGTTCAGATAGCCTTCAAGTTGAAAATATTGATATCAGAAAAGGTCATGATAATAATTAAACAAAGAGGATGAACTCAGGTGTTTGAAAGCCAAATACAGGAGTATATTTAGCAATAAATTTAAATCCCAGAGCAGAATTAAAGGTTTGATATTGGGGTCTGGTACATTGGAAAATGTTTGTGTTTCTGCAAGAAGAACAAGTTTAGAAGACTTTTAGATAAAACATGTGTCCAAAATTATCTAGAGGAACTGAAACAGGACTGGGAATAAAGTTCTAGGCCTGCCTTCTAGGGCTCTGCGAAGCTTCAATATCTGATTCAATTTGGAGGAAATTCTGCCCAATTCAGGAACCAAATCTCTAAATCTGAATTCAGTCAGGAGACCAAGTAAAAGCTCCAAATCTATTTGAAGCATCTGAATCGACTTGGAAAAGATTTGGCCATAGACTAACAGGCAGCTGATAGTTGCCTCCAGCTGGTAGGTCTGTTGGGGTTGGGGAGAGGAGAGGGACATGGGGGAGGGTGGGATTGGGCCTGGGGCTGGGACAAGCTGCCCAGCCGGGGCGGGTGGTGCATTACTTGGAGAGAAGGGCAGGGAGGCACAGGATGCAGCTATGGCAGTGCTGGGAGCAGGAGCTCTGCACTACTGCCACTTGCCCAGCAGGGGTGGGGGTGGCATGGGGGCACGGCTCGCTCCAGGTGGAAGGGGGTAAGTGGCAGGTGGGCACAGCCCCCACTCCCAGTGCTGACTGGCAATCGGCAGCAGGGCATAGCCCCTATGGCTCCTCACACTGGGGCAGAGGCAGGCACAGCTGGAGGAGCCAGGGGAGAAGCCCCCATGGCTGTGCCGCCTTGGCCCCATCCCCCGCCTGGCCCAGCTTCCCAGCACTTAAAAAACAAAAAAAAGTTCCACACTCACCAGCTCTTGCAGTGGCAATTGGGGGCTCATGGCAGAGCTCTGCCATGCAGAGTGAAGCAGTGGGGGGCAGCAGAGATTGCCCCCCTCCACCTGGCACCCACGCAGCAGCTGCCCCATGGCGCAGGTGCAGTGTGGCTTGGCAGGGTGCTGGGTGCAGCCTGGGAGCTGGGGTGGCTCCATGTGTCAGCTAGAAGTCGGCACTGCTTAGTCCTAGCGGCCCCAGCTCCCAAACAGCACACAGTGCCCTGCTGAGCTGCACTGCACCCACGCCATGGGGCAGCTGCTGCACAGGTGCCAGGCAGGGGGGCATCCCCATTCCCCCCACTGCCCCATGCTGGGGGATGGCGGGGCTCTGCCATGAGCCCTCAGAGGCCCCAATGGATGCTGCTGGAGCCAGTGTGTGGGGGGCTATATTTTTCCTAAAGTGCTGGGAGTCTGGGGCCAGGTGCGGTATCCATTGGGGACAGGGCTGAGGGGAGATTGGGGAGTGGGGGCTGTGAGAGGGTGGCTTTGCCACGTGGCCCCAGAGCCCCCACAGCCACTGCTACTGGAGGTAAGTGCAGATTTTTTTGTTTGATTCTCAGGCTGCTGAGGCTAACCAGGGGGTTCATCGGGGAGCAGATGCTCTACCAGGAAACCCCACATCCCCCACAGCCGCTGCTACAGTGGGTGCAGGGCTTTTTGCTTTTTTCAGGTGCCAGGAGGCTGGGGCCAGGTGGATGATGGGGACAGGCAGGGCAGCCATGGGGGCTTCTTCCACAGCTTCCCCTGCCTGGGGAGAGGCAGGCACAGCTGAAGGAGCTGTGGGAGAACCTGCTGCCATCTGGCTGTGCCTTCCTCTCCCTGGCTGATCCAAATCACCACATCTCTTCAAATCAGCACTGAGTCCTCCAAAGCTGATTCAGCCAAATCGATTTGGGACCGTGATCCGAATCTCCGAATCAAATCGCTGTCCTCCAAATCAGCTGAATTCGAATCAAATACTTCCCTATTCGCACAGGCTTACTGGTTTTGCCACTCTAACTGTCTTAGAGCGTGTGTAGACTAAATGGAAGCCCTAAATTGAAGCAGTGGGGTTTTTTAAACATCTCTTCAATTTAGGGCCCTTTAAAACCCTGTGTTGTGCGCACACCCGCACACACTTACCTACTTTTCTGGCAGCAGGAAGGGGAGGGCAAACTGCTGACAGGCGGAGCAGTCCCTGGGCTGGTGCTTCCCTCTGTGGCAGTGGCAGCCCCCCTGCAGGTGGCATCTGTGAGCAGGCACTCAGCTCAGGCAGTCCCTGGGAGGCACTGCAGTCCTGGAGGAAGCACCAGGCCTCCGCACAGCTCAGGCAGGCTCCAGGAGAGAAAAAAAAAAGGTCGGGCTTACCGCTTTTCTTCGGTGGAGCCTGCCTTCCCCAGCTGCTGCCAGGCTGCCTGCAGGGCTTCCTGAAGAGCCCCTGAGCTGCACGGAGCCCTGTGCTTCACTCCGTGGCTGTAGGGCTGCAAAATAACCTCCTCCTCAGAGTTTTAATTTGCTACACCCCCAAGTCACTTAAGGTGCATTACGCCGCCAAATTTACTACAGCAGCTGTAATTAATGTGCATGCAAACACTGATACCATTAAAGCAGTGCAAAAGCATTTAAGCCATTTTAAAGTGCTGTGCATCCATACCCCTCATTTCTTCAACACATGGTCAAAATGTACCAGTATGCATATTCTACTGTATGCCATCCAGAAGATTTGTGGTAATGTAAAGTATCTCCCTAAAGGAGTTAGGAATACAGGTGATCAATGAGGAAGCAATGATATTACCAGAGGGCCTCCTAGGACCAAACTAAAATGTGCTACTATTTCCCTGTTTTTGAATGGGGAATAGTAGCATACTAGCAATTGTGTATCTGGGGTTGTAGCAAACCTGCTTAGGTAGCACGACTAGTAGTGCTCATGGAGATGTTCTTTGCCACACATTTGTATGTGAAGTACAGCTTTGCTAAACTGACTTTGCTATTTAAGCTTCATGATTTTTTTTTGGAGGAAAATAGTAGATCTGCTGAAAGCACAGTTACGTTTGACTCAAAAGTGTTAGTCAATTTGCCTTACTCTCCCCACCCTGCAATTCACACACCAGATTCCAACAAAACATGGGAGGAGAAGGTAGTGGTCCTCTTAGTGGTTTGGGCAATCACCCCAAATTAGGAAGACTCAAGTTCAATTCCCTTTTCTACCTGAGGGATGTGAGCCTACATCATCTATGATTTCCCATGACCGTCCCAGCCACCATGCTGGGATATTCTATAAATGCATAAACTGCATGTGGCACAGAAAATAACTGAACCCAGGACTTCCTCATCCTGGAGAGGTAACGTAAGAACTGAGGCATGTGCCTTCCACTCCTGTGGAATCGAGTTCTTCGTTGCCTTGGGTTTTAAATTCAGAAGACACTACATTTTACACAGCAAATAGAACACTTGACACAAAACAAAACCCAAAAAAATTGTTTTTTGGCAAGATATATGAATATACAAATTAATTTGGATTGTACTGAATATTTATTTTTTGGTTCAGTAGCTGAACCAAAAAAAATCAAGTACTTGCTCAGTTTTATTTGCAATATCTCTAAGAATAAGCTTTTATTTTCACAATATGAGAATAAATTCTGTCCTAATTACCAAGCATAAAGAACTTTCAAAATGAATACTAAAATGTTGACTAAGCTCCTTTGTTTACATTATGCTTCAGCTTTAACTGCACCAAATAACCATAAGAAAATTCCAAACATGATAAACAATGCTATTAGAAATCCAAGGCTTACTATTTCAACATATCTAGATTTCTTCTAAGAATTCTGCTGTGTTCTACATAAAACAAGTTAGCCATAAAAATGAAGCACCCATGGTTTCCGCACATTCAGCTCTCTTTCTATGTTAGGGATCTTTTCATATATTGAAACACTGCATTCTTCTGAACTTGGGTTAGGTACAGATATTCAGAAAAACCCAAGGTGGAATCAAGCTAAATTATGGGGTTTTCTGTAAGCAGCATAGTTTAGATCAGTAGCAAACAGAATACACCTTTGCCCCTTGGGGGAGGGGAGGTATAAACTGGTTTCTGATCACTTATACTGGTAAAAGCATAATGTCTGTACTGGCCCTAAAAACCATATTTAATATGATTCCACATAAATTCCTTTAACAGAACATTAAGTTTTCAATTCTCTGATCTTCAGAATTACAGGATTAACCCTGGAAAATGTAAGGTCTATAATAAAAAATGTTTCTGTATATTTATATTCCTTAAGTCCACGAATTATTATAATTTGGTGTGCGTTTGTGCACGCACACGCGCATGTGTGTGTAAATCTACAAATAAAAAACTCCTACCTGGAAAGGTCATTTATAATATATATAATAAATAATATTATAAATATAATATATATATATATATATATATAAAATAAATATTATAATATATATTCTAAATAAATGACCTTTCCTTTATAATATATATTATAAGTGACCTTTCCAGACAGGGGTTTTTATTTGCTAGATTTACTAGACAAAGGAACTGGGAGGGGCCTTCCAGGCTATCAACACCTGTCCCCAGACACAAAGCACTTTATGAAATGAAGAACCTGTACTGCGCTGCAGCTAAGCAGCAGGAGGGGCAAAGTTACCAAAGCAGGTATGGTTACCATAGCAGGATTCCATAGCAAGTAGATCCTGCTAAACTAATCTTATTTCTTTTTATGGCCAGGTGAAAACATGCTTAGATGCAGGGGACGAGGTCAATGTCATCTACCTGGAGTTTAAGAAAGCCTTCAATATGGTATCTCATCCTAGTCTCATAAATAAACTGAGTAGCTGTGATACAGATGATGACATGTTCAGGTGGGTGGCAAATTGCCTAATGGGACGCACCGAGAGAGTGGTGGTGGACAGGCCAGCATTGACCTGAATCGATGTAGGCAGTGGAGTTCCCCAAGGTTCGATCTTTGGACCAGTGCTGCTCAGTGTCTTCATCAGTGACTTGGATGAGGGTGTGAAGAGCACTCTGTCCAGATTCATGGATGACACTAAATTATGGGTTAAAGTAAACACACTAGTAGGCAGGGAATGAATCCAGGCAGACCTGGACAGGCTGGAGAAGTGGGTAGAACAGAACAGAATGCAATTCAACAAGGACACGTGTAAAGTGCTGCATCTAGGGAGAAGGAACCACCAACATGCTTACAGGCTGGTCTGTAATCACTGATTCTCAGAATCACTGTAGAAGATCACCCTCTCAGAATCACTGTAGAAGAAAGGGATCTCAGAGTCGTAACTGACTCCAAGATGAACATGAATCGTCAGTGTGATGAACTGATCAGTAAAGCTAACCACACTTTATCATGCATTAGCAGGTGCATCACAAACAGGTCCAGGGAAGTGATATTTCCTCTCTATGTGGCATTGGTCAGACCGCAGTTGGAGTACTCTGTTCAGTTCTGGGCACACCACTTCAACAGGGATGTGGATAACCTTGAGAGGGTTCAGAGGAGGACAGCTCGTATAGTTATGGGCCTATAGGCCCTATAAGGAGAGACTGAGGGACTTGAATCTGTTCAGCCTCCACAAGAGAAGGCTTAAAGGTGGTCTTGTGGCTATCTACAAATTCATTGGTGGAGGACAGCAATGGATAGGAGATGCTCTGTATACCTGGGCACCACTTGGAGTAACTAGAAATAATGGCCACTAGAAAGTAATTATTCAAAGTAACTAGAAATAATGACAGAAAGCAGTAATAAGTAATAAGCAGAAAGCAGATATCAGAAAGAATCTTGATGGTTAGGATTGCCAGAATCTGGAATGGGTTTCCAAGAGAGGTGGGGGTCCTTGGGGGTCCAAGGGAGACCTTGGGGGTCTTTAAGAGGAGACTAGACAAGTACTTGGCTGGGGACATCTGACCTCAGCGCTCTTTCCTGCCAATGGCAGGGGGTCAGACTCAATGATCTTCTGAGCTCCCTTCTGACCCTAATATCTATGAATCTAATGACCCAGTTACTATAGTTGTTGGATGTGTGTCATGTTTTAGATATCGCTTGCTTGGTCATGTCTCTCTGATACAATGTACACAGATTATTTGTTAATTCTTTTCATTAAGTATCCAAATATGAAGTACTCATTACCCTTCCATAAAAATATGCTTTTAAAATAAACTTACCTAAAATATTACACAAATTATTCTGGGCTTGGAGAAACTGTTTCATATCTTACATCCTTTTTTATGTTCCCTCATATTCTTAAAGTATTTATTCCTACAAATTCTGCAGAGTTTCCCTATATTTCTATAATCCAACAAACAACATGACTATATCTATGTGAAATTACCTTTCCATTGTTCCAGGACTTGTCTAATATTTCATTAGTAGCTCCTCTTCATTTTGCAACTTTAATCAACAGCTCCAATCTGGGATTTGCCTGTGACTGTCACGAGTGAAAAGTGTTATCTAATGAATTATTCAAAGTAAATTAGGAGAATGAGGGAGTTCTCTACCTGTCTATGACTAATACCCACTTAATTAGTGGACACTTTCACCTGTGACAGTCACAGGTACATCATAGACTGGATTTTTATGCTCACCTGAAATGGATTCTGTCTATGTCCATGTTACTGTCAGACCCTGAGTTTTACTTCTATAGAGATTGCATTAATACTGACAGTTAGTAAATTAAAACCCTCAGCATTCTAGGATATCTTTATTAAACCTGGGTAATTCTAGCCACAGATAAGCAGCCCAATTTGTATCACGCCTCAAATATCAGAAAGTTACGTGTCAGTACTCTGTAATGCGATTCTTCTCTAATACCTACAGTTTCTTAGTATTGTAATCAATTTTTTTAAAAAGAACTTTACAATTTTAACAAACACAAAACAAGGAAAGCTTCAGCTAATATAGCACCCCAGGGCTGTGTGTCAATCTAGTCCACATCAAATCAGCTGGGTTATCTTCAGAGCAGAGCCATGAAAGCTATTGCTTAACCAGCACTTGAACACAGAGGAAAATGAGACTTCTTAGAAAACAGTGTCTAAACATCCCAAACCTGTCTCAAAAAACAGGTTTTTTACATTACAGAAGGAGTTTTTAATCATGGTGAATTTAATGTGAGTGTACTTTTGTGCAATGTAGTCCTTAGACTGCTAGTTGATAACTTCTATGCAAATGATACATTTTTCACATTGAATACCTTGCCCAACTGGAACAAGAGAGAGTAATGATGGACTATGGTAAGGCAATATCAATAATTCTACAGTTCAGATAATTCTATAGAAAGCCAGGGGAAATTGGCACCGCACCACATCGCAGCTATTCTTAATAGGAACAAAAATAGGAAAGTAACAACTCAGTTTTTAAGAGACAAACTCCATCTTTTTAAAAATCCTGATCTCCTGCAACTCACATAATCAATCCCATATCAAAACATTAAAATGGAATTTGCTATTTGCTCTCTGTTCAGCTAAGGACAAACGAACTTTGAGCATACTAGTCTGAATCTCCTTTTATGAAAAACCTCCCAGCCATATTCCTTTCATGGGTAGTTGAGAAAAAGTATCCAGCTGCATGTGTTCTTGTTCCCATGGGTCGGTGCTACAGAACTCAGGAAACCTAAGCAATACGTGCACCTGTCTCAGAAGCCTCTTACAATATGGAGCAAAAAGCTCCACTTCTGTTTCCATTGGGGTTAATGGAAGAAGGCTTAAGTCCAAAATCGGTAAGTATAGGTATCTTGAGGCATTCATCAGCTATGATATGTTGTGTTCAAGTCAACCATATCACAATATATTACTAGCACTGAACAGCCCAGAGGACTTGTGTTCCCATAGAGCAGTTTGTAAAACAGGAGATTGGCTTCACTTTATAGTACTGCTTATCCTTAAAACTAAAGCAGACTTATAATCACCTTCATAGTAATTACAACACTAAACAGCAAGTGAAGCATATAATTGCTAAACATTTACAGCAGGAGAATGTTATAAAAGCATAATTATATAATTTTGAAAGCATGTTAAGAGATTATCAATCAAAATTTAAGACTTGAAACATTAATACAATGTATTAATTGAAATATCTTTTGATACGTAATGTACAGCAGGTATAAGTTACTTAGGTACAGCAGGTATGTAAGTTAAAGCCACCAATGAATAAATTACCAACACAAATTAGGGATACTCTAATCTTCTTACAACATGACAGCTCTGTTATGGTATACACTCCCAAAGGACAAACAATCGCCTCTTGAAGTATTGATTTGCCCTGCTGCTCTTTTTTCTGCTTACTAATTATTACCAATGCAGGCCCTCCAATTAATCAGTTCAAGTAAACCGTAACAGTAGTCCACAGTTTTTACATTCATTATGCAGATAAGTGACAAAGTCAAGGCTTACTGCAATTACATTTAATTACAAACCTTTTTGGTCAAAAATTATACAACTGCAGGGGTAGATCCAGATGGGGTGCAGTGCTGCAGCTTTTCGATTGGTCAATGGTCTCTTTGAGATTGGACTCTGCCATGGGAGTCCCTGGGGACTTTTTTAAATTCCCAAAGCAGGAAAGAATCCCCTCCTTCCCCTCCATGCTCAAAGCCATGTCTCCTCTCTTTCCCTTCCCCTGCCTACTAGCTGCTACTTTCCTGCTGTCCCTAGGGCTGGGGAAGCTTCAAAGCTACTCCTGCCTGCTCCAGGGCTGCATAGGAGCTGGGTTTAGCTGGGAACAGTGACAATGGCACTGGCAATAGGGGGCTCCTTGATTAATGCCAATACTTTTAAATCTCACTGAAATGGCCCCATTTAGTAACAATTCCCAATCAACAACTAGTTTTGAAATGTGGATTAAGATCTAATTGATTTGGTCTTGCATATTTTTATACAAAACCAATGTATATTTTTATTCAGATTATTAATGACATTTCTTTAATCAGAGTACAGCAGTATTTTTACCTAAGCGAAGTCAAAGATTATTGCATCTACTTTTATAAACCCAATTTATAATCCAATCAAAGAATCAGCTTTGATAAGAACTTTTTTTCCAGAAACTAATATTGATGGGCATTAATTATACCCCTGTTCTAAACCTGAATCTTATATCAGCTTTTCCATTATTTTCTCAGACTGTAGTTAACCTGGGTGATCTTGCTTGCCTTTTTTGAATATTGGCACTATACAATACAATACTAGAACTATTTCAGTCTTCTAGAATTACCTTGCTGTTCAAAGATGTATTAAAGATAAAAATCAGTGGGCCAGAGATTCTGTCTCTTTTAGGATTATTTTAAGATTCTGATATAAATATATTCATCCCTAGTAGATGTTGTTTAACATCCTTCTTAATTATTATAATCCAAGATATGTCATGATCCTATGTATTAAATGCATTATCCTGCTTCTTCCCAAATACACAATGGTAATATTCTTTGAACATTCTGGCCTTTCTATATCATTATTAAGATTTTTCTTCGCATCTGTCTGGTAATACGCCTATGAAGTTGCGAAGATTTCACAGAAAAGGAAAAAGGAATTGGATAAATTCTCTTCATTCCATTATATACAGTAAATTACATGGTTCCTCAAATATGAGAAAAAATAAACATTTCTTCATAAGTACACATTAATAGAAGAACGTTGAAGCAATCCTGGCATTAAGGTCAAATTTGAAGCCTTGTTGAATATGTTGCAAAGACAACCTCTCTCATGACAAATGGCATGACCTTCAACTCCTACTATTAAGCCATTCATATGTGTGTGTGTATACATACATACATACATATGAATTATGAATATAATTCATATATATATTCAGATTTCATAATTTACATAAGATTGATTTGGCTTTTGTGAATGCTGAACTCTCTCTCCTTCACTTATGCCATCTATCATGAGTAAATATTTACTAGTACATCCACAGTATTTTCTTTAATAGTGATTCACTTCTTGATGAAATGTTAGGTGTTTTTCATCTATAACTACTATTGAAATTCAGAAGCAAAAGTGATTTAGAAAGTAAATTGTCTTTTTGAAATATATTTAGTGTCACATATCTCAACCCATTCATTCAAATGGTAAAATGCACTCCTTTCCATTCATCATCATTTTCCATTCTGTAATTGTGGATTATGCTATATAAATTCACTAAATCAGGAACTAAGAACTGGCATACATTCCAAAACAGGCCACTGGACTATATACTTTACTATCACAATCCATCACAACAGCCAAAGCTACAAGATTCAGAAAAAAGTCTAAAAATAATATTGTGATAGTCAATGTTTAATATTCAGTAAAGTTTATGTGGGCTACCAGCTATTGATTTATTTATGTCCTCTAGCATGAAGATAAAAAGCTTGTGTGCATAAATTATTAGTGGTGTCAGTATAGCACTTGGGGTCTACACTCATTGATCAGGGCCCCAGCATGCTTGGCATTATACAAGCACAGAGCAAATAATATGTTCAAAAGTGATTACTCTTAAAGATAAAAACAAGAGAGAGCAGATGGACAGACAGACATATAAAGTTTGGAGTATGAAGAAACCATAAAATACTGATCATCGTGAGAAGCAGTGATCTTGTTAGTACCAGCAGCCCAATCACTGCTGAGTGTTTTGTAAGTATTGGAAAAAGTTTTAAGGATGTTTTTGAAGACAAATTATGCAATAGCTTTGCAGATGTTTCTGGGGAGTACTTCCAAGCATGAGCAGCAGCACAAAAGGACAAGGGCACTTGTTTGTACATCATGACCAACAGGAAGTAGGAGTAAACCTTTTTATGGCAAATGAGGGCTAATAGTGAGGGGGGTCATAAGTTACAAAGGACTTTGAAGATAAAGGCATGTTTGATGTGTTAAAAAGGGCAACAAGCAGAAGGATGCAAGGAGAGTGGAATGGTTAAAGTAACAGGCTGAAGAAAATTCATCTTGGCAGTAGCATTAGGATGGATACAAGCACGTCAAGCTTGCTTTTGGTTCGATCAGAGCGAAACCTACTGTTAGGGACCAGGGCATGGGCAATCAGGAGCAATCACTTGACAGACAGGCAAAGTCCAGGAACTGGGTTCTCAGGGAGCCAGGATTTAGGATCAGAGATGGAAACCAGAGCCAAAGCCAGAATCAGGAGCCAAGCCCAAGTCAGGATATGCTGGAAGTCAGGAGTGGAATCAGGAGCCAAGAGAGCCAATAAGCAAGGGAGCACACAGGGTCAAGGCAAGCACCTTAATCTTTGCCCAGGCAGTTCTGCAAGCTGGGCCCAGCTTTTAAAGGTTGGAATAGATAAAGCCTGTTGCCTGCAGCCTCAGGGGCTGACTAGCTACCCTGATTGCCTCAAGAAGATCAGCTGAACCCCAGGCACTGATTTGGGTTTGCTGTCAGTTGTGCCTGTCTTCTTCCAGCCTCAGGGAATGAGCTGCCCTGATTCTCTGATTGGGACTGTCTAGGCCTAGGGCTCAGGCCTCATTACAGGAATCCAGGCATGAGATGCCAAGTTCCTCAACAAGAATTTTATTCTCCCTGTGGCTGGGTAGGAAAAGCTTTATTTTTAAGCAAAAAATAAATACATACATACATTTAGACCTAGCTACCACATATCTGAAGACCAAGAAAGAGGTCCAAGTCAAAAGAATTACTTAGTTAGTGTTTATTATTTGGGTTGAGAACCACAAGGGTGACATTATTTATGCCTACAGGAAAAGACAGTGGAGACACAGCATAGGAGAGAAAAGACTGCAGACTTTTTTTTTGGTCATGATGAGCTTGAGCTCATGGTTAGACATCTAAGGAATAACAGAAGAGAGAGGCAGAACTGTGAGTCATCAGCACAGAGATGTTAACTGAAAGTGTTACTATGGATAAAATTGCTTTCAGATAGGGTGTAGACAGAGTCCAGGAGGGAGCCAAGGGCAGATCCCTGCCCAACACCTGACGAAGCTTGAATGGGGAGGAGGAGGATCCTTGAAAGGACATGCTTAAAGAGTAGTTTAAAAAGTGGGAGCAGAACCAGGAGAGGACAGCTGCTGAAACCAAGAGCAGAAGAGATCTGAAGAATAAGCATGGCCCATGGTGCTGAAGTTGGTTGGCAGGCTGAGGAAGATTACAGTGAAATAGTAGTTCTGCTCTTTAGCTAGTAAGAGACCATTTAAATTTAAATTCAGATTTTGGCACGTTCCAATACTGTCCTCTACTACTACTCATCTCCCTGTCAAATCTACTTGAGAAATCTGCCTTGTTGGTCTGGAGTAGTAGGGAGTTCCTCGTGTTTACGATATGCTGCTCATGTACAACTCGTGGTCTTTCCTAGCATGTTTGTGGGCTCTGACTTGATGTTGTCAGAGCCCAATCTAACAGTTCATTTCTGGGCCTATGAAAGCAAACACCCCATTAATATAAAAGATATTTTTCAAAAGCATTCTGTGAACCTACCAGAAGTTTACTTACAAGCCAAATATTTATTTCAGTTATGCCAGACGTCTCATTGAACCACATCTGTGTAACGCAAGTAGAATCAAGAGCAGAATTTGACCACAGTCCTCTATCTGTAATACATATTGCAAGGGAAGACACCTACATTCCTTTATTAAAGCCTACTTTACTGTGAAGCATAGAAGAACATTCATTAGCAAAATTTTTTTGTTGTTTGGGGTTTTTTTGTTTTGCATTGGGCTCTTTTAGAGCTCCGTGAGCCCATCCAGTGCTTACATGACGGGATTATATATAGCTGGAATTGTTGATCACATCTACATGTACATGGACATTTGACTCCCCAGGGGACATCCAACAGTGGCGTGCTATGTGCCACTGCTAGTTGTCCCTGGGGAACGTCTGTGCCACATACCCTCTGTCTGGCCCTAGCAGTGGGCTGGACCTAGCAGCTTTACCTGGGGGCCTCCTGGAGCTCCAGCAATGGCAACCCTGCTGCGCAGAGCCTAGCCAGCAGTCGGAGCATGGCTCTGGGTGGTCAGGCTCCACTTTTGAGCAGCACATGCTGCCCCACATGCACCACTGCTCTATTTATTTTTCCACAGATTTTTTTGACCCCTGCAATGCTCAAAGAACCCCCTGCAATGCTCCCTGACAGAGAATAACTGAACCCGTGGTATGTGGTGCTACAGACACGTCTGCACCACCACATACCACATGGCCGCATTCATCTGGACGCAGCCATTACGTTTATTATACCATATGGCAGAAGTATTTGGAGGAGAGCAGTGACCAGTGCTTCTTGATACACTGTTAAAAAAGTGTCGTAGTGTGCCAATACACTGCTTGTGACAAAAACACAACGGAAGTCACCGGAACTGACTAACCTTGTTTGGGTGCAATTCTCAGCCACTTAGGAATTTTGTTCACTTATCAATAATTCAGGACTCGATTCACTGGGCAGGAACAAATGCAAACCCAGTAAGGTTTCATGTCCACAAATCTATTACACTTAGAAACAAGTATTCCAGAGCACAAGCTATTACTTTAGAAAGCCAGTCATTGTTTTTCCAGACAATTCTGAAAAGGGTATGTATGTGCATTTATGCACATACACACCTTTGTCTGCTTGAATGAACACCTTTTTTTTTTTTTACTGAGATCTCTCTAGTCTTCTCAAATTCTCTCTCTCTTCTTTTTTCTTAATAGTGGGATTATTCTCCAAAACTTCCACTAGTAGTATTCTGCAAAATCATGATCTTAACTTTGCTAGGTGCTATGTAAAGCATACTTAAACCCAGATTCTCAGATTAAGCTGTTTACAGATATGCTTTCTGGATTGAACAGAATTTTAACAGTAGTTTAATGTGTCAGTTATCTTTAAATATTCAACAAAAATCTTCACTGCTTTGGACAACTGCAAAAGCCTTGCCGCTCTTTATATTACTAAAAATCTCTAGGAACAATTCTAAAAAAAACCTTCCATATGAATATGCAGACACTCCCTGCATTATTTTCAGGAATTACAGAACGCAAACCTATTGCATTTATGGGCATAAGCTAAGCAACAAGCGAATAAGGCAAGGCTGTGAATTTATTTATACTGTAACTTCTTGCATACAGTATGCCCCCATACATAATACACACAAGCTGGAAGAAAAAACTCTGAGTGGCAAATGACTAACAGCAGTTAGGAAGCTGAATTTTCTCCCAGGCCTGTTTCCAGCCCCATGTGCCAGATGGGGCCTGCAGTGCTTGGTCTAGGGCCTGACTGGGAATGCTGGATCTGGGGCCACGTGCCAGGTCAAACCTGGCATGCCACATCTAACCCTGCACTGGGTCCAACCCTGTGTGCCATGTCTAGACCCCACTTGCTGGGCCTGGGACCATGCGCTGGGTAGGGCTCTGGATCCACCACACGTACCTGCCTGATCTAGTGTGCAGAGCCATGTAATCCAGTTGTGAGGGTCTGGAAATTTAGCAACAGGGGTGTGATGACAGCATTAATTTTTCTCATGCATCATGCAAACTCCCCTTTTCCCCGAAAACACAGCTGGGGAAAAGGTACAGGTTATATGAAAGAAACTAAAGAAAGAGAAGCTGAAAATTCCAATACACAAGACATCCTACACAAAATGACATTTTGGTTGCTCATAAAAGGAAAACCTAAATTAGAAACCTCATTACTTGAATACAAGCCGTGAAGTCTTGGCCCCATTTGAGTCCATAGCAAGATTCCCACTGATGTTAGTAGTGCCACGATTTAATCTCAAGGAGATATACAAAGTATAGCAAGAGGTCTCAAAGCACATCTAAATATGTGCTCTCTTGTGTTACTAAAAGCAATTGTGCTTTATGATAGATGCAGGAGGAGGGAAGAGCATTTAAGAGCTAGTGGCTAGTGTTATGGTCCCACTTTGGTTGTGGCACAGGTTTAAAGAACAACAGTAATGTAAGAGACTAAGACCCATTTTAGGTCTCCAGGTCACTGTAAATTATATATCCCTAGTGCTAAGAAAATGTTGATAATACTGATCAATAATATGAGTTTGACTGGTGGTCCAATGAATGCATTTTAAATAGGTCCCATTGATATTTTGTATGAAAATTCAACTTCTACCATGCAGGCATACTTTTGGGATAGGTAGTATAAGCTGAAATCCTATTTCAATTTTCATGCTGAATGTGAAATATGGCTTTCATTTCTGCAGAAATCTCACCCCAGGAACTAAACTGTATTTGACAAATCCAAAAGAGATGAAAAGAAGAAGGCATTGGTTCTACAGGAACATTTCTTACAGATTTTAGGATTAATATGATGCATTTCACCATAACATATCTGAAAAACTTTAATAATGTGTCTTGTCCTAGATTCTTCAGTGGTGATCACCGTATCAAAACCTATGGGGGCAGAAATCACAACAAAGAGAAAATGTGATAACTCTCAGAAGCTGTTTCTAGTTGTTTTTCTACTTTAACTCTTGTAGTCTCTACCCATTAAAAAAAATTCAGATCTGGTAGGTCAGGGGTGGAGAGGAAAAGGGAACAGGTTTTAGAATAAAACATTGTGAAAGCAGTGGGGATGAAATGGAGAGTTTTGTTCTTCCCCCAAAAGTAGAGGGGACTATTTTGGATGCATTATTATTGTTTTCGCTTTAATAATAAATATTAATAATGTCACAGTAAATACACTGAACAATATTTATCTCTTATGTGTATAAATGTTTTGATTTTGTTGCAGATTGAACGCGGGAAGATCCCACCTTTACAGCGGCTGATAATTCTTTTTCCATTGTTCTAAATATTGTTTCCACTTTTTACCTGAGCAATTAGCTAGTGTGGGGAGTGTCATGGATTATTTAAAGCGACTGTTATGGATTATTTAAAGTAGAAGGAACTGATGATGCCATAAGTATGCCTTTGATACAGTGCTGTCTACTTAAAAACAATGGATACAGTGTCCTGTTTCCATAAACAAAGAAAGACTCAAACAGCAGGAGCCAGTTTATTTGCTATTTCAAGCCTCCTTCTAACCAGTACTTTCCTCCCAAACTGCTCTCTCTGAGGGTTACACTGGTGTTTCTCTAGCTACTTTGACCTCCTTGCTGCCTTCTCTGCATGTTTCTCTGGATTTTGTCTGCCCCCTGCAACTACAAACAAGTCAATCCCTTGCTCCCGCCTCCGTTCGGAGATCCCTACAAACATCCTTGAACTTAACTACTGCAGAGAGAGTTTTCCTTTGTTTCAGCTATCACTTCACAGAAGGGCATTCGATTGTTCTTTGTTCAGTACTAAAGACAGCTGTCACACCTAACTGCTTCAACAAGGTGAAGTGATTGACCAGGCTTCAGGACAGCAACATGACTGATGTCTTTATTGGGAAATTAAAGTTTCTGGCTAAGGTCCTGATCCTACATTGTTTAGTGTTTAGATTGATTGCTTTGTCCACGTGGAACTCTACTAACTACAGTGGGTCTATACACAAGTGCATTAGCAGACCCTCACACACTACACAATGTAATTGGTAACTTAGGATAAGATATCGGACAAGATATCCACCCAGGAGAGCACACAAAGGAAGAACAAACTCTGCCTGTGCCTAAAGAAGGGTATTTGAGCCCGAAAGCTTGCAAAGAACAAATTTCCAAACTACTTAGTTGGTCTAATAAAAGATTTACCCAAAGAATCTTACAACCAACAACCCTAAAGAGATCTGATAGCATTACAGTACAACAGTTTGAGGAACCGGCAAATAAAATGTACCTGTACCACAGTAAAGTTTTAGAGTGTCTTTATAAACTGGTGTGAAAGTACATAACTATAAATGCTAATCAACAAGCCTATGCCAAAGATTTCAAAAACTGAGACCACCTATGTTGTTTTAAGATTTCATAAAGTTTCTAAAGAATAGTGAGACAGTCTACACCTCTAGAATTAGGACTAGAAATGGCAGCATTTGGGACCTCTGCTGCACTGGATTTGTAAAATCACATGGACCTTTGAGCTAAAATCTACAGTTTGTATCTAAAATCCATTGACTATAACTTAAGATGAAGCGTGCAGGGCCTATCCAGACTGATGGTAAGTCTCCCATGCTTCTCCCAGCTGCAGCATTCTGAGGCCTAGAAAGTCCTAATTTATACGTTGCACCCTTACATATAATATTTAATATCAACTTATTTTTAAAATGAAATCTTCATAATTTTACAAGGAAGAAGTAAGTTTGACCACCTGAAACTAGAGACCCTGCCTTTGCCTTTGTTTGAAGTAATTTGCCTCATCACAGAGCTCAGAGACACCTCACCACATAGGAAATGTCTGCCCAGAAGAGCATTCCATCTTCTTACTCCTCTGTGAAATATGACACACCACAAGCAGAAGGAAATATGACTACATCCTGCTTACCACCAAACAACTTCAAGGGAAGCAGACTATTCCAACTATTCTCTGAGCCTAATCTGCATGTAAAACCAACTGTTCCAAACAGGAGATTTTACCACACCTTCAACTAGATTTTTGCAAAAAAAAAAATCTTTAATTGCAAGCTTTTGGGCACAAACACCCTTCTTCAGGCATATGGGAAAAGTCTGTAAAAGTTCACCTGGGTAGAAATGAAAGATCATATTTCATAGCAAAGTTGTTCTCATAAAAGATATCACCCCTACCACAAATTCTGATTTCTAATATCCATTGATTAACCTATCCTACACCATTTTTTTCAATACCCTTTTGCACCTGGATAAATTACCAGTCTCCACCATATCTTGTGGCAATGAGTTCCATGAGTAGATTATATATTGAATGAAAAACTTTTTTTTTTTTTACTTAAACCTGCTTCCTAATAATCTCATTTTATGTCTCCCAACTTCTACCATCATGACAGTAAATAGTAAATCCTTATTTACTTTCTCCATGCCATTCATATTTTTGCAGATCTCTACCATATCCTCCCCACAATCAACTTTTTTTCTAAACTGGAAAATTCAAGCCCATTTAGTCCCTTCTCATATGCAACCCCCTCCTTGCGACCATTCTCTGTATGTTTTGTAAGTCTACTATAATTTCTTCAATATAAGGTTAGATACTGGATTTAGATGGGGTATCAGAACCGCATACAGTATTCAAGGTATGGGCTACCATGGATTTCTACAGTGGCATAACATTGTTTCCTGTTGTTTTCCATTCCCTTTTAAATAATTCCGAATGTTCTATTTGCCTTTTTGACTGCTGCTGAACACTGATATAATGCTTTCAGAGAACTAACTTTATTACTTAAACTGTTCACAGTTGACTACTAATTGTTTGTTCCTTGTATTTGGGTGCCCAACTTGGTATATTTTGGATCTGGATTTCCAGACTGTGTTGAGCAACTCCAAATACTTGAGTTGAAATTTCAATTTATTGTTAGAAGGTTGATAAATAGTCTGAATAACCAGGTCCCTGGTATCTCAATCTGGGCACCCAAATTTTAGGAAAGACTGATAATTTTGGTCTTAATGTGTCAGTCCAAAAAGAAAAGATTATGAAATTAAGAATTGTGTGTAGTAGATGATGTGCAATAAAATGTCTGGGAACACAAAGTGAATAGAAGAATTAATAATACTCCAACAGATACTCATTAAATAATTATGGGAAAGTGTTAGGGGCTACCATATATTTTTGCACAGAACACACTCCAAAATATAATACACAATTGGTTATGAAAGGCAAAATGAAGAAAAAGATTTTTCCAGAGTAAGACTAAATAGACTGAATAGAGCAGGGACAGAGCCAAGTCTTCAGCTGACACCCTCCATTTCCTGCTTACTTATGTTAGCTAATGCTCAAGAGTGGTCTCCATGGGGGGAATCTATGTTTTTAAAAAGTGCTAAAGAGCTGCTAAGGCTGTGAAATTTGAGATGAGAGACCAGGAGCAGCTAGCAATATCAAAACCATTAAAGAAGAGGTGACCATTAGCGCCTCTGGAGGGAAGAATGACAAGCCATTAAGTCAACTTAATTTCTTGGCTACCTGAATAGGAATGCAACAGTTGCTGTACTGTGGAGCAGGAATCAAAGTAGGGTGCTTCTTTCCTGGTCAGAAAATTGCTTTCCTGCTTAATACATGCACCTCAATTTTGGGGGGATGACTTGGGGGAAAAAGATCTGTGTATGTATATAAGAAAATGCAGTATATTTTAATGCATACTCCCAAGGGGGCTAAATTAAGAATACATAGCCCCTTTAATTCTGACATTTTTAACTTCTGAGTATTTGACCTTGCAACTTTGGCATTCTTTCAGTGTACCTTTTACATGTAATCCTATCCTATCCTATCTTACACTATATCAAGGATACGCTTTCCTCATTCTTAAAGACAGCAAGACTGTGCACTACTAATTCCATTAAGCATACTGGGGAACAGGCGCAGCTGGGTAACTCACTCTGGTGATGTAGTGGAGCGTCCCACGGGAAGGGGGGAGTGGTTTGCAGCTGGCTAGCCATGGTGGGGGAGGGGAAGGTTGCAGCTGCCTGGGAGCTGGGGAATTTGCAGCCTCCCTGCTACCAGCCAGAGTTCCCAGCAAGCTGCAAACCCCACTCCACTCCTGGCCAGCTGCAAACCCTTCCCTCCCACCACTCCTTTGGGATGCTCCACTGCTTCACTAGTTTGAGTTCACATGCCGCACCTGCTAGGGAAAAGTTAATAATGTTATTTGAACTGATGGTTATAAGTTAAAGAGGATAATTTGGCCCGCACAGTAAATACACACGATATTTTAAAGTAATTTCCAAAGGAGGTTGATAAGGCATGTGTATTTTCAGCAGTGACATGAATAATTCAAATAAAAACCATTTAATATGCATTGATACATAGGTGTCTCGGAGAGCTATGACATTTCTTGGTACATTCCAAAAACCTTATCAGAATAAAGTTTGAATAGTGAAAATAACTAATAATGGATTTAATTCACACTTCAAATGTTTGAATTATGTGAAGATGCTAAGATTTGTTTGTCTGGTGTCTTCAGTCAGTAATTTAGATTAGGCAGGCTATATCTCCCCTCCCTCTTCTTCTCTTTAAATCCCTGGTAGACTTAACAGTTATTTATGATGGGTCAATTCAGTATTAATTTTTTTAATAGACTGTCTTATATGATTCATTTCTCATGAATCCCTTAAGTATTCAATAGATTTCTAAGGATGTTTTCTTTTCAACCACAGTTGCAAAATGCTTGTTAAAGTGTCATTTACCTGAAATACACATGCATATATCAACATTTTTGTTTTTCCTGTATTGCTAAACACAAAAAGCAGGCTGAGATCATTTGAGCACAGTCACTCTGAAGTTTTATGAATTAAAAAAAAAAAACAGATATACTGTAACTTTAATTTTAACTAGGAGCAGGCTAGAAAATAAAAATCTGAGATAAGTTGTAAGCATCAACACTTATTAAAAACAATTCTTCCTTTCACTCAGGTCTCCAGTTAGAAATTAGCCCAATGTGTTGAAATTCACAGTTTGTGTTGAATCAGAGAATTATTTTTAAACTTCAATCTTGTTTAACATCTGTAAATTCAGCTGTTAAAATTTATATGGTCAGTTCTCCTAGAAACTGCATATATCATAAATATGAAGAGAAACATAGACAAAACTTGCAGCTTATACTCAGGCTGAAGTTAGTGGGAATATTAATAGGCCTGATTCTGTTATTTCTAGACTTGACTATACCAGCAGGGCAACAATAAAGTTGGGTCTTAAAAGGGTCCAGCTTTTAGCATAAATTAGTCATTTATACCTACTTTCAGACTACTTTAGATTACAAATTAGTATTCATACAGAACAAATAAATAGCATTACCTGTATTTCTTAATCAACTGATCCCATACATTAATTTAAAACAACTTATTTCAACATTGAACATGGATATTATTTTTTTCCTGCACTACCAATACTTGATTCCTGAATTTCTTCCTACATACAACAGGTATTAATGACCCCCTTCCTTTTTTTAAGGGTCTTGGTTTCTCAGTAATCAGATGGTTGTTCTACCATTTGTCTGCTACTCTGCAAATCTCCCTCCCTCCTCTGATTTCACGGCTTAATTTGTGGTTCTTTATCAAGAGTATAGCTTATTTTTTTACCATGGGGTGAAAGAACCAATACCTGACATGATTCTGGAGGATACATATCTTGGTGTTGTTGACAGTTTTTGCTACTTGGGTTCTAAGATCAGCAAGAACCTTGATCTTCAGACTGACCTAACAGAATTGCATCTACGAATCTTGGGCTATTACAGAAATATGCATGGAATAACAGTAAACCATCAGCTAACGTGAAGATATGAATCTACAAGACTTCTGTGCTGTCATTCCTGCTTTATGGTTCAGAAATGTGGACTACATATGCTAGGCATATCAAGAGACTAACAGCTTTCACATGAAATTTCTGCTCAAGACCCTGAAAATAAAATGGGAAGGCAGAATACCAAACACAGAGGTACGGGAGCGTGAAGGACTGACACACTTAAAAAACACTAAAAATCAGAGAAGGCTGCAATAGATTGGCCATATCACGAGAATGCGAGGAGATCGTATCTTCAAGAATATTTTGTATAACAATATTAAAGACAGCTCTGGAAAGCTGGGTCACCTTCTATGGAGGTACCATGATGCATGCAAAAATGTTATGACATCATTTAGTATCAACATAGAAAGCTGGAAGGAGCACATAGAATCCCATCCAATCTGGAAGGAACATCTGGAACCGGGTGAAGATCAACATGAAGCAGCTTTGATCCAGAGGCTGCCTACTAACTCTTGGCTCTTTACTTTCACTGTAATTGCTTCCCTCGTCAGACCTTCCAAAGCTTGTCAAACTTTATTCCAGCCATGTTGGTGAAATAAAAGATATCACCACAAAAAAATTCCTGTCTCCCTTTAAAATAAATGCTACATAGATTATAAATAAGTTATTTATGAAACTGGGTTACATTTAGTTGAGCTGTCATACCAATTAGTGGCTTTAATAACTGTGTACTACATAAAGAACTCCTTGACAAATGAAAATGGTTCCAGCAATGGCTACAAAACATCAACCTTTCATTAAAGACAGGTGAATACTGATGGGTACAACATACCTTTTTACAGATTAATCTTTAGGATAGCAACATTGAACCAGATCAGTTCAATAAACTGGAAACAGCGTGTACAACGTTTTCCAATTATGTTGACCCCATTTTTCCCAAAAAAACTCATGTGTGGTTTAAGTCGCAATGCTAGAAGAAAAATTTGAAGAGAAAACAGAAGCATATGATAAAATAGTACAGAAAGGAAAATGTTCTATATAAAAAATGTGCTGTCTAAAGCAATAAGAGCTTTAGTAAAGCCACAGTTACTTTGGCTTTGATCCAGACCTGTGAAGCCAACAGGAATATTTATAGTGAATTTTAGATAACATCTTCAGTGACTTTTTTTTATAAAAAACATGCAGGTTTTGTATGTAAGTCCTTCTTAAAATTTATCAGATACCTAAAACAGAAATCGAATGATAGAATCAGGCTTTTATTACACTGTATTTACTTGTATAAAAGGATAAAATAATACTTTCTTGAATACTGATAATATCGCTAAACACTGGCTATTTGCTCATGAGTGGTTCTCTTTATTATCAACTGATTACTTTAATTAACATGCAAGAGGGAACAATTTTATAAATTAGTTGACAGCTGCAGTAATTAATATGGGAGACTCCCATTGTTATTTTGGATAACAATTTTAATGGTGTGATGGATTCTCAACTGGTCATAAGACTGCAGTTTTTGACACTTCCACCTTGTGTAAACATGTATATAAGACAGACTAGTATCGTAAAACCTCTTCACTTTCCTACAGTATAGCATTTGTAAAATTGGAGCCAGGAATGTATTTGTCTTCAGCATCAAGCCAAATTGTTTATCGGGAGAGAGAATTTGGCAATGGAATTATTATGATTCTTTGTAACACTTGTTTAAATATCATAAAGAACTAGATTTAACCCACAAAAGGGAAAAGTTTTCAGGAAAACTTCAGACTTGCCTGAGCCAAAATATAATGTTGTACGGCACAAATCAGACAGCAATCTGCTGCCCTATCTGGGTAGGAAAGAATTTCTTCCTCTCTTTAACTAAGCAACTCATATCACCAATGCCTTCTACCACCTAAGTTTCAATAATCTTGCGTCTTTGAGACAATACATGACATATATATAATATTTTCTGCTCACATGTTCTGAGATCTCATCCCCTTCCATAAATATTAGTGACTTTCCTAAGCATAGAGAGGTTGAACTCAACTGTATATGAGTCATCATCACCACAGGACTTGCTCTCATTTTCACTCACAGACATGTACATGTGTGTTTGCCCTAAATCAAAAATTACCCCAGGCAGAGGACATGCCAAACTACTGGTATTAGTGTGTGTATATACATACATGCATACACACACACACACACACACACACACACACACACACACACAATTTGCTACTGTAAAAAATTATAAATACATAAAATACTACTGCTTTGTACTAACACAGTAGATAACCTTTCAAAAGAGGATTACAACATCTTTTAAAGCATCTTTAAATATCTAAATAATAAATTATTTAAGTGGTTCAGAAACAGCAACATGATATACCTCTGCCACCCTCTTGCTCAAATAAATAGTCATTGGGATCCCATTGAGTGTTTTGTACATTATCAACCATCTATAGTTTTAAAAAAATTGTATTTTGTTTTGTGGCTACTTAACATTACGTGCTTATGATTAATGAGTGTTACCTCCCCAAATTATTACACTGTGAATTAAAAACATAGTAGACTTTGGAATTCTTTTTATTAGTTATTGTTTAAGTAATTATTGAAAACAGGTTAAAAATTCATACCTTTAATGAACATTAAAATACCACTTAGGAATTGTGAGTATCTGAATATCTATGCAGGCTTAGCTGATAATTGGTTCTTGGCTCCTACACTATTATGATTTGGCTCCTACATTAGTTATGACTTCCTTAATTCACTGAAATAAATGCATTGTACCACATTCTACCATCACATTCCACTTTAAAAGAAAACTTTATTTTGATGAATATTGTAAAATAATATTCTCAACACTTTGTAGTTGATTATTTACTCTGAAAACACCCCAGTGGAACTACATATCTTGTGTTTACAGAAGATACATTTTCTAATCAACATAAAGTGGTGTTTACTATAGTTTGGCACAAAGAGAACGTGTTCTGTCAGGTCCAGTGGATTAAAAAGGTGCTTTTTCTATATAGTACGCTTAATGTAATTGTATTTAATTATAAAGAAACAAATTTCATGATATAATACCTTTTCTTGAGTGCTCATTGTAGCCCGCTAATATGAAAACTGACTTCAACAAATGCATTGCAGAAATAAGATTTCTAGCACAAGTTGGATTAAACCTCTAAAAAGTATTTGGATATCAATGTTTTTAATGAATGTTTCCATAGCCATAGTTTGATCATGGTAACTATTAATACCAAATCTAGGGGAGGGAATCCCTTAAGCTGCTGGATACAATGTTGTTACACTAAATACCTATAATTTGAAAAAAAAAAATCATCCAGCAATATTAATTATTTGCTCAACTACTAAAAATCTTAATGGCACTTGTCAAGGAATCCTTCTTCATATGAAATATTTAACCAAACTACTGCATTCAATAAAATGAATTCCATGCAGTCTATCATGCAAAGTTCCCTTTACACCTCCAAAACCAAGATACATTTTAAATCCATCATTCATTTATGCATATTGATTTTTTAACCACCAGTCCGCTACACATAGACGACAATAAATTCCTGATCAAGTATTTAGATTTAATATTAAATAAATGCTTCTACTAAGGGTCCCAACCTGTAATTTAATTAGCATGGGTAGACCTATAAACTTATTCATAACGCTCACAAATAAATGGGTTCCCCCACATGTAAAAGTGTCCTGTAACAACCCTATTACAGGATTTGTGTCTAAGGGTCCAATTCTACAGCACAAATTTAGACACACCATTTTTATCTAAAATGGCCTGTTTGAATGTTGTAGATTATGCGATTTCCTGACAAAAAGAACCGTTCACCAGCCAGCCTCATTACTGGTGAGTCACAGATCCATCTCTTTATTCCAGATATGTGCTCCACCCTCCAAACCAAAATTCTGACCTGGATCTCTGACATTTCATAGGTACATTAAAAGCTGTGTAAACCGGCATTTAAGTAACTGGAACACTTATTAACTGGAATTTTTGACCAGCTGGCCGGCTGCAACATGGAAAGAAACTTGCTTGCAGCTGGGAAAGTTTGCCACTGCTGCCACCACCCGCCACCCTGTGCTGCTGCCACGCCACGACTGCCCCCCCCCCCCCCCACCTGCCAGCCAAAAACCATCTGCCCTCAGGTAACCAACATTTTTATATAACCAGCACCCTCCTTACTCCACTCATGCTGGATAACAAAGCTTTTACTTTATTTAGTCTTTAGCTTATATTCGGCATGTGTAAAACAAAACTCTCCCTCCAGGCAGCTCCATTCTTTCTCAGCTGTTGTAGACAATGACAACCATTTTACCTGTTACTCATGCACATCAACTGAGCCTCTTTTTCAGTTCAATATTCTCTCTAGTACTCTTTTCACAAAACATATCCAAGGTCTGGCTTTTCCATCTTCACAGCTCTTGTCCTGGCAAGTATGGTTACTGTTCTGCTTACACCTGGTTTCATATACTGAGCAAGATGCACTAGTGTTATGCTACTGTGTTTTGGAGGTTGTAAATGGGTGGTCTAAAGACATAGGCAGACGAGGTTCTTTAAGTGAATGTGGTATTTTTTATTAGACCAACTAAATAGTTTGGAAAATTGTTCTTTGCAAGCTTTCAGGCACAAACACTGAGTCCTTGGATGCCAAAACCTAAAATACTGAGAGATTTATAGGTTTAACAATGAGCACCTTGAATGGAATCTAAAAAATAAACTAGAAACCAGTACAGCCTGTGGAGCATAATTATTTTTCTGAAAGATGGGTGCCTAGGTACATGACTCCTAAACAGTCTAGTTCATACAGTTGCAGAGACTGCTGAGCAGTAGAATCCACCTAAAAGTTGAATTTCCTGCAAGACCTATTCTAACTTGAGGCAGAAAAGTCTTACTGGAACAGAGAAGTAATAACAGA
Source organism: Caiman crocodilus (assembly GCA_030014935.1). NCBI lineage: Eukaryota > Metazoa > Chordata > Crocodylia > Alligatoridae > Caiman > Caiman crocodilus. Next base: position 1,842,615 of record JAGPOW010001543.1, on the reverse strand, counting down.
GGTCTATCACTCTTCATTTCGACCAACGGACATATTATATGTACGCTGCAGAATTCTTTTGTCGGCATTTCTAGAAAAAGAATACATTTTGTATAAACCATCAAATTGACGTATCTATTATTTTTCTCACAACCATGTCATGGAACTTATGGGAGGGCATGACCCTATATAAGGATAATGAGTATGTAGTAGGAAAAAAAATCTGTGATATAGTATGTTTATTTAGTAAACTACAGTCCAATATAATACCTGAAGAATTGTTTATATCAATAAATTATTAAAATTTTACACAGTGACAGTTAACTCATGTTTAATACTCCTGCTCCAAGTATTTGAAAAAATGTGTTTGCAAAAATTTAAAGAGATGCTGTTCTTTGGCCTTTCAGCAAGTCCTGTTCCAGCAATGAGAGAAAAACCCCTCTTGCTCTGAATGAAAGCAGTCTTTCAGTGAAAACTGTAGCATCTAATTTTGCTCTCATAACAGTACATTTGCACAACTTCATTGAGTTCAATATACTGTATCTGAAGGAAGAATAAGACCCTATGTGCATTGTGCATTCTTTATCCTGTCTACAGATATTCTCAAGTAAGGTCCAAACTCTCTGGAGATGCAAAGCAATGCAATTTCATGAATTTGAATTGAGCTGAATACATTAGAACCGCACAGAATTTAACACAGCACATATTTAAAATGAAAAATTAAATGCAACTCATTAGGTAGCATTCATTACAAAAGATATAAAAAGTTTAGCCTAATGAATCATATTTCAAACCCTGAGGCAGCACTAAGGTGACTGTAACAAGTTATAAGTTTATGTTCTGTGAATTTAATTTGCAGACTATTTTTTACTTTTAACATCCACACCTTTGTATGACTAGAAATATAACAGAGTTTATACAAGTGAAAAAGTCACAGAATTAAATATAATTAGCAAGATTAATTTAAATTGTGGCAAAGTATAACACTCCATACTACAACTGTAACTATGACAACTTATATATATATATTTTTCCCATCTTCTCCTATTAAATGGTCAAAAAAATCAAATATACATTTTCTAACTCAGCTGTTCCACCCAGCAGAGAAAAGCTTATTATAATTATTCAATTTTATAATTCATTTACTCAGAATGATATCTACCCTGATAAGTTCCTTAATGACAGGCGCCCCCTCACCCCTTCAGAATTCCTTTCCTACTTCTGCATCTGACCTAGCTCTATATGTCATACAGACTTGGGGTTGCAGCTCACGGTGCAACTAAAAAAGAATACTTGGCAATGAGAGAGAAAATGCACATAATTATTTTAAAAAATGATGTCTTTGTGTTTGAATGGATTTTAACCTGGTTGAGTATTTTGTTACATGCCTATTAGATGACATTATGATCTCTTGACTGGGAACTTCATCTTAAACTTTCATTACTTAAAAAGTCTAAGTCCATATGTAACTTTTTAACTGGCATCTGCTCAGTCAGCAAGCTTAAACCATCACTGGCCTGCTTTTCTGCACAACTAAAACAGTTTTTCAGATGTCATCGCAAGTCAAATGTAATTATTAATATTAAATTATGAATTAGAAACCCTACCCAAGATTGGGGTCCCAATGCATTGGACACTGTCAAAATGTAGGGTGACAGACCCTCTTCTTGAAAAACGTAAATAAACCGTGGATAGAGACAGAGTGGTGAAGTGACTTTCTGGAAAACAGGTAGAAATGGACATAAAAATTGAAGATTTACATTATGTTTTTTGGAGAAAAATATTTTATATATCAACTAAATTAAACTTTATGCTTTTACCCCAATTTTGAATATCAAAGATTATATTAAAAGTTAAGCTGCTAAATATCAAAATACAGAAGGAGAAGTTATGAGCTGAAGAATAAAGTTTTTTTTTTTTACTATATGCATTGCTGAGAAAACATACAGTTAACCTTTTCCAAGGATTTCAGTCCCAACCTTGTGTGAGATCTTTATTCTTTGTCTCTAGGTAAGTAGTTTCATAAGATGATCAGAAAGCAGTGCTGGAGGGGACCTCACAAGGCCAGTCCAGCATCCTTCTCAAGGCAGAAGCATCCCTAATTAAAACATCCCAGACAATTGTCTGTCTAACCTGCTCTTTAAAACTTTCAAGGATGGAAAGCACAGTTTCTCTAGGTAGCCCATTCCAATGCTTCACCACTCTCATAGTCAGACAGTTCTACTCTCCAACCTCAATTTCCCCAGTTGAAGATTGAGACCATTGTTTCTAGTTCTCTCCACCCTCTCTGCAATTGCCCTTCAGGTATCTGAAGACTCTTACATAATCCCCCCCTCAGTCTTCTCTTCTGATTAAATAACCTTTCATCCTTTCCTCTTAAGCCTTGCCTCCCAGGCCACTATACATTTTTACTTCTCTGCACTGAACTCTTTCCAAACCATCTAATTCCTTCTTGAAGTGTGGGTTTTTTTTTTTGCAACAAGGGAACACTAGTGGTTCATATTCAGCTTCATCTTCTACATCCCCGTGTCATTCTCTGTAATATTTCAGCCTAGCCAGTCATTTCCAAGTCTGTACTTGTGCATGCAATTATTCCATCCCAAGTGCAAGACTTTATACTTGTGCTTGCTGAATCTCATTTCATTGATTGCAGGCCATTTCTCCAATCTACCCAGGTTATTCTGTACCCTATGTTGAGTATTCCAGAGTATATGCAGTTCCTCTCAACAAGGTATTGTCTGCAAATCTGCTAAGCCTGAACTCAATTCCATTATCCAAATCCTTAATGAAGATATTAAACACTACTGGACTCAGGGAAGACACCTGGGGGATTCCAATTGATACATTCTCCCAAGCCAACTTTGAGCCAATGAAGGCCACTTGTTGAGTACAATGATCCAACCAGTTATGTATCCACCTTACATTACTTTTGTCTAATCCAGGGGTGGGCAATTATTTTGGCTGTCAGGCCTCTTAATGAGTTTTGGTGAGGCGTTGAGGTCTGCAAGGGTGGCCCCACCACTTGACAAGTGCCCCACCTCATGGTCATCATCTTGTGCAGAAGTCATGCCCCCCCTAAACTCCTGACCTTTGCCACTGGAAGTCTCTTCCTTTGTTCAGGAAGTACTCCTTTTGGAAGGGGAGTAGCTTGTATATTGTGTGTGTGTGTGTATGTGTGTGGTTGTGGAAATATATGGTTATGGGGTAGGTATGGTACAGGTGGGATGTGTGGGAGTGTAGGAGGGGTGTTTGTATGTGTGGGTATGGGATGTGGGGCAGTGTGAGGGGTGTGGGTGCATGGGGGTGAGGGGTATGTGGAACAGTGTTGGATGTGTGTGCAGGTATGGTGGGAGGTATGGCTGTGTGACAGGGTGTGGGTGAGTGTGTAGGGGGTATACGTTTGTGGGGGGGTATATGTTTGTGGGGGGAGGGGGTATATGTGTGGATGTGTGCAAAGACGATCCAAGCAGGGTGCAGAACCCACGGCAAATCAGCTTCTGCGGGGTCTCATCCCTGGAGGCAAGGAAGCCGGCAGCAGATTTGGCAGCCGGAGGGAGGGGGGAAGAGCCGAACAGCAAGACTTGAAGCTGGCAGCAGCACAGAGTTGCCACGGCCACTCTGCCTGGTTCTGTGGGGCCCATGTGTGGAGCCTGGGATAGCCACCCTGATTATGCCCCCCAGGGACAGCCCTGGGGATGTGTGTGGGTTGTGTGTGTGGTTGAGGTGTGGGGTTTGTGTGTGGGTAGGGTGTATGGGAGGTCTGTGTGGGTTTGGGGGTGGAGGTGGTGTGGGGGGAAGGGGTGTGGGATGTGTGTGGGTATGTTGTGAAGCCAAGCTTGGCACTGCCGGCTCTCTTGGTCTCTGTCCCACGCCTGGCCGGTGGGGTCTGTAGACAAGCCTGCTCTAGCTCCTGCTGCTTCCTTCCCACATGCCTGCCTAGCAGGGCTGCACCAAGCTCACGATGGCTCCTGCTGCTGCTCCCACCCCCCCTGCCTATCCCATGCCTGCCCAGCAGGGCTTTGTGAACAGCTAAGCGCCTTCACAGCCCCTCCCCACCCCTATGCTCTCCTGCCTAGCCATGTATGAGCAGGACCAAAGAGAGCTGCAAGCAAAGCCCAGCCCACTTTCTTCAACTCTCTGCAGCTTCCCCTCCTTGCCTGTTGCCCAGACTGCTGTAGCAGTGACAGGAGGAGTCGTCGCTGGAGGCCAAGGAAACCCATAAGTTTCCTAGGCAGCTGCAGCAGCACCAGCACAGCCCTACTCAGAAGGTGTACCTGCTGGCCAGGGCTGGGGCCCCCTGGTGAGGGAGGCTGGGAGTGCAGCATGCGCTGTCCCAGGCAGGAGTGGGTGGGACTCAGACTTGTGCAGAGCACAGCAGAGGCAGCCACCATGGCGCTGGCTACAATTAATTGGTGGGTGCCTGCCTGTGGGCCAGATGCAATCAGTTGGCATGTTAGATCAGGCCTGTGGGCCGTATTTTGCCCACCCCAGTCTAGTCTGCATTTCCTTAGCTTATTGATGATAATTCATGAGAAACAATACCAAAAGCCTTGCTAAAGTCAAGGTACATCACATCCATGCCTGGCTCTTTCCCCCATCCATATGGTCTGTCACCTTACCATGGAAGGAAATCAGGTTTGGTTAGGCATTACTTACTCTCAGTTAATCCATGCAGTAGCATTTCTGAGCACACGCTCCATTATCTTTCCAGATATCAAAGTCAGGCTGACTGGTATGTACTTCCCTGGATCCTCCATCTTCCCTGTCTTAATAATGGACTTTATATTTGCCCTTTTCCAGTTATTTGACATCTCACTGCCCCACAATCTCTCAAAAAGATAGCCAATGGCTCTGAAACTACCTAAGTCAATTTCTTCAATGCCCAAGGCTGCATTCCATCTAGCCCTGCTGATCTGAAAGCATCTAGTATTTCCAAGTAATCCCTAACCTGTTCTGCTACTTTTGGCTGTTTGTTTCCTTCCCTATCTTTGTTGCTAAGTGCACTCATCATCTGGTAACTGCCCCTATTTGTGAAGACTGAAGTAGAAAAGTCACAAAATAGTTCAATCTTTTCTGCATCATTTGTAACTATACTGCCCAGTGAATACCACAATGGACCTGTGGTATCTCTAGTCTTCCTCTTCCTCTTGACATACTTGTAGAATCCTTTTTCATTGTCTTTTATGTCCCTCACCAGCTGTCTCCCAATCATGTCTTGGCCTTCCTAATTTTCTCCCTGCATGTCCATGCAATTCTATTCCCTAGTCCTATGAACAAGTTCTCATCTTTTATAGGATTCCTTTCTGAGTTTCAATTTACTGAAGAGATTCATGCAAAACATGAATTTCTGTGGATGGATCCATTACCTCAAACATCTCAAAACTCAGTTACTCTGTATGCATTGTTGGATCCATTGGTTTTCTGAGCCTAAAATTAACAGGATACAGATATATATTCATGGCACAATGGTGATCTAATCAAATAGCCATGGAACTTCTGAGGAAGATCTATGCCATCTTTTCCATGAAGTGGAAGAAAAAAGAAACCATTTCTTGCTTGGCTTGCTTTATTCCAGCAGAATCTACGAAGAAAGTACCCTTAAAAAACTATAGATCATATACTAATGCTTTGATTTCTTTGCTAAACAAGTAACAAGTCAGACACATTTACAACATGCAAATAAAACTAAATGCTTTAAACTGACCCAAGTGTATTGCCTTAAAAATAGTAAGAATGTTTTAATTGCAAATAAGCCTACACTATATAAAGTTTGAAGGTTTAGAAATTTCTTTTTTTTTTTTTTTTTTACCAGAGTTCCATTTGGTCAGTCACAGTCAGCAATCTGTCAGAAGACAATCAGTCAAACTGTGAGTGAAAGGCAGCCGAAATAGCTAAGAAGTTAAAGGCAAAAGTCTAAGAATTATAGGCAATCAAGATAACGGTAAATTTGCAGTCAGAAGGGAAACAGTAAATTCAGCTCTCAAATTAAATAAGGGCTTTGAGCTAAGAATTAGGGACATTGTTTTATATTGACAAAGTGGAACATTAATTTTAAAACAGAGGTTAATTTGCTGGATAAATTAATTCCCCTGAAACAAGCAGGTCTTTAGAGAAAGCTTGTTAAACAATACATATAGCTCATTACTGCTGGTATTCATAAGGTGAAGGTCTGTACTCTTAGAAACATATATGATGGGAGTACTGTGAGCAGACGCAGGTAAACACCCATATTTTGAAGATTATCTTGAGAAATCTCACTGAAGAAGAGAGACTAAATTCAAGGTTCACTACTGTCATTCCCTTGAAAGAAACTCACTTCTGCAATGGCAGAGAAATATTGGACTAATACATGCTCATAGGATTCAGAAAGAGGACCATGCCCTGTGCTACAGAGGAAGGCAAAACACTTCCAGTGTCCTGCCAGTCTGACCTGGGGAAAAATTTCTTCTTCATCCCAAATTTGGCAACTGGTTTAATCTACAGCAAGAGAACAAAATCCTCTAACCAGGGACCTATGAAATGCCAGTACTTCTGCAGTATCCTTGACAGAAAACAATGTTCTGTAACATGAGCACACCTTAATACTAGGAACAAAACTTAAGAGAGTGTTGATATTAGTTATCTATTTCATTGTTGTCATCTTGGCTATCTTAGAATGTCTTTATAATAGTTTAATGTTTATTTTGGAATTTTTTTTTATTCTCAAGAGAGTATTCAAAATTCAGAATACTTTAAAAATATTCTGTGAACAATACTTATTTACATTTCTTTCTACATATAAGAGATCTTAATCGGCAACTGTTTTTTTTCTAATTTTTCCTATGTTTTGCACCAAAGAATAGTTATGGATTTGAGTGGATTGATTCCAGATTAATAACAAGAAAAATACCCAATTTATAAGCTGCTGAGCACCTTCGTGAAGATGCTCGGTACCTCACAGGATTGAGGTCTCCAATAAGAGGACAGTCAGAATTAGTGTATTTCTAATTTAATGTTGCTTACAAATATTCTATTAACATGTTTAACAAATCGAAGCAAAGCGATATGAAATGCCAACTCCAGAATTGCTAACATTGGTGATAAAAAGATAACTCATTTTTTTCATAATGACAGGCAAATGTTTATAACATCAAGTTCATTGTTTCCCTAGCATTTTATGAAGCTATTAGAAAAAATAATGTAAATAATTAGCATCATTGACTACTTAAGCATGAACTTTTCTGTACCTGAGAGTACAGATCATTTCTCCATGACATGAATTATTACATCAGCTGGGTTTAGGTCTTGTCAATACATCAAATTGTACTGTTTTATAAACTGATTTAGTTCAAATTCCTACACAAATTCTTATTTCAGTAAGAGTGGCTTGTTTTGAGATAGTCTAAACCCGTACTAACTGACAAAGGGCAGATCGAAAGAAGCTTGGTTTAACTCAAAGAAGAGTTAAACAAGATTAAAGGCCACGTTGAATACTAAGTCCATGTAAAATCCCACCTTAAATTTCACTGGTGCAATTTCTCTTGTGGACAAGCCCTTAGCTTCTTCTGCCAAAGTGACAGAGCACTAGGTAAACACAGCAAAATCTTCATTTTTATTTATTTGTTTAATTCTCTTTCCCAAGACATTCATCCTCTTTGCCTACTTTGAAAACCTGTTACTAATTCAGCTTAGGAAATCAAATTACTTGGGGATTTTACTCAGAGTAGCATTCTATTTTGTAACAAAATTAAGCAGGATATTCTAGAGGTTCGGGTGCCTTCCACTGGAACTGAAACAAAAGCAAGGTAAGGATGAATCGTATTTTATAGGATTGGCCCCGAATTTTTCACAAATACTTTGTTTAAAAATAAATAAATGGCTGACCATAAAACTTTTGTTCATATGGATAATCTTTTATGCATAGGACCAGGACCAGTTAAATCAAGAAACCAATTTGCATTTATGGGTTGTAGGCCAGAACACTAGATTAATCAACATAATTCCTCACTACAAAGCTTTATTTCCTAGTGACATCTCGTTAATTAAATATAGCTTTTTCTCACAGTGCCAATATCAATTACGTATATCGAATCCAACATATTAAGTATGGTATTTGGTTGCTACCATACTTTAGTTTATACTGCACTAGTTGGACCCAACTTTCACAATCCAAATAGCAAATACGCTGTTTCAAAGAGGTCAAGGGATCCTAATCAATACTTAGGGTTAGATTCTTTGTTCTTTTGCAGCGATTCTTCTATTACGTAACAGTAACTGCAGGCATTCCTCCCCCTCCCCGTTACCTAAAGGTGTAGAGGAGATGGGTAAGGGGAGTGGCTAGAGTGTACTGCCCCAATTGATATATGCCTCTAGAGGACTGCTAGTGGCTAAAGAAACTTTAAGAAGCCTGGGCCACTCTATATTTTGATAAGGCAGAGAAACCGGGGAGCTCTAACTTGCTGGTTCTCAGCTTCCCTTTTATAGCTCCCCTGAGCTATCTGAGGGGCTGTTTTTGGAAACAATGCCATCCTACTGCTGGTGGCTGTCAGACCAAGGGACTAACAACTGAGCAACCATTCTGACTCCTTGGGACTACCCCAGCTCAGCAGGAAAGTAAGTAATGAGTCAGGCAGAGCTAATCTCCTCTCTCTTCTGTGAGATGACACACATTCAAGCGGGCAACTCAACAAGGATGCAACCTTGGAGCATTCTCAATGCGCACCATATTCAGGGATGGAGCTGCAGAAAAACTAGTGTGAATTGCTTCAGGGGATAGCACTTCATGCTTTCTCTCCTTAGTGATGGGGCCATTTCAAAAACTTCAGTTACATATTTCAGGGTGGAGCCCAGGCTCAAAGGCCTGAGATGCTCCGCCACAGGCTACTGTACTGCAATATCATCAGTGTAGGACATGTTATTGATAGAGGTAATATGAAATATTAGATTTGATTTCAGCTGTGCAGGGGCTCATCTCATATGTGAAGTCTCTGACTTGATAGATGATGTAATTTAACAGTAATAGTATATATTTTACTTTGAACTGTGTCACATTCAACGTGTTTATTTCAAGAATGTAATGTGCAACTTATCAGTAATATAGCTTCAATAGTTAACATTTTCATTTTATTATGACAAGCATTCACAGCTATTTTTTAAAACTAAATGACACCATAATTTACCAAAGCTAAGGTTATGCTGGGAGTTCCTCTGTCAAGCTGAACATTTAAATGGGTAACAACACTGCCACGGAGGTACAAACATCAAATGTTAAGCTTCCTGTCAAACTTCTTTCATATAATTAAAAAATAGTAAATTGACATTTTGCAGTTTGAATACTAAATTGTTGAAGCCACAGTCTTGCAAATCACCACATTCAAGCTAGTTGCTCACACCTATACTCCCCAAAGTACTTCTTAGTAGCTGGCAGTTGCATTTAATAATTACACTGAGCATACACTACACATTTTAAATAGATTTTCACCTTTCAAACAGCGGAGTGCCCACCAGTTGATAATTAACAACTGCTAAGTACTCTTCAAGCTAGCATGATATCATCAAGAAATATTACAAAGTGTTGACACAACAATAATCCATCTGAATAGCTCAAATAAGACTGGTTCCCTCTCCACTCTTCATTTTAAAGCCAACATGACACAATGCTAGTGGGCCAGTATGTCTTCTCTTCCATAAATACAATTTGGCTATTTTTTATTTGCTTGATATAGAAGGAAAGGATGGGAGTTAAGAATTAAAATTAGCAGTAAAATGAATTGCTGTAACATGTATAATAACTTCATCAGTAAACATAAACTAATGATGAATACTCAGACTCCTCATTATCCTTTTGGGCATTTAGGTCAAGGCTTAAGTGCCTAAATTCTTGACAGATTTCACCACTATGATCCTGAAAACCCCCAATCAGTTAATGCCTAACTCTGGAGGTACCAGAGTTTTTGACTCTTAAGTTCCCCAGGCTCTGAGAACTGCATCTCTAGACATGCCTAGAACTTCTGCACTCTTAACAGGGCCGAGCAACCCAGCGCTTAACTCATGCCTAAAGCATTCAGAAACTAGGTGGTTCTCTGCTCATGTTCCTGAGGGGCTTGATGCATCATCATCATCACCACCACCTTCTTCAACTGTATTTTTTAAATGTGAACTTGGTTCAAGCTTTTAAGTGAGCATGGGCTCTTGTCTTCAGGACAGAGTTGCAGATGTTGATTCCAAATTAGATGGAGCTACTCTTTCATAGCCCTTGTGGTTGCCCTTAAGTGTCTTTTCTCCTATATAAATAGATAACAGAATGTGTACTGTTTCTTCGGAACAAGAGTGTGAATCCAGACAGTTGGATGGGAAAGGACTATCAGGTAATTTCTACAGCAAAACAGAAAGAGGGAAGGAATTGGTTAGGTAGAAGAACATCTTTCTTATTATCTTAAAAAGGCATCTTGTTCAGCGGTAGAACATAATGAACCTTCTGTGATGCTTTTCTGTTGTCACAAGGCATCCAATAACATCTCAACAAAGGAGTTGCTTGAACTACTACTGCCATCAGAATCACCTTTCCTCATACAGTATGCAAATATTGTTTAAAAATGAATGAAACAACTTTCCAGAACATGAATGGAACATGCAGCTGATGATGCATGTCAACTTATTCTAATTTAGCTCCTTGGATAAATTATCAATTTCTACCAAAATTAATAACTTTAACATAAAAACTCAGCACTTCTGTTCTGAAATTACTTGGAATTGCAACTTAGCATTGCTTTTTCCCCCGAGCCCATAAAATTTAAAGCATGAAAAAAATTAAAATATGAATAACAAAATGCTGAGTTATGAAGATTCACCATTTAGCAAATACAATATGGGAGAAAGAGGAAAGAAAAAAACAGATAAAGTTGGAGTGGGGGGAGCTTTATTCATCCTCTCTTCTCCCAGTTATTTTGTCTGGAGGCAGGAAAGAGAATATCTTAACTAGCTTTTTTGTTTCAATTTTACGATGCTTATTGCAACAGTGTAGAGACATGGCCAGTGCCTGGGGAAAGTGGAAGTGGAGACATCTGTTTTGCAATCAGCAGCAGCCACTTTTTTTTTTTTTGCACTCCCCCTTCTCCCAAATTGGTTCCAGTGTGGTTGCCTCTATTACCACCCCGCTCCCTCAGCCTTGTTACACCACTGACCAAATCAGATTATAAACCTGTAGGCTACGATTGCTTCTTCCTTAGTTTGTGATTTTTGTGGAAGTAGGGTTTCCTATGTTTCACAAAGACTGGACAGCACTACTGAAAGTAGTGGAATGCATTGCAGATGAATGAATGGAATGAATGGCAAAATGAATCCCTTTCATTTTGCCATTGAAAGTGATGGCAAAGCTAAATCTTCAACCATCTTCCTTGTTTCTCTTCTCTTTTGTTCTACATTGGCCATGTCTACATGAGATGCTGACTGCACAATAGCCCGATACTATTGCGTAGTAGCATCACATGGCAAAAACCATGATGCAATGTTACTGCGCGGTAGTATTAGGCTACTGCACAGCAGCATCACAAAAAAGACATTTGTTGGCAGTAACCCAGGTTACTGCTCAGTCATTTAGCACTTGCTTATACAAGTAGTAAATGACCGTTCAGTAACAACTGTGCAGTCAGTGTCTTGTGTAGACGTGGCCATTGACTCCTGAGTTCCTAGCATTCCAGCCCTTGGAAACAAATCTGAAGTTAGGAAGACAGACCCTTCAGAATTCAAAGCCTCCTCTTACTGTCCTATGAACTCCAAAAAAATTGCACAGTATATGATAAACATTACACACATTGTCCTAGAATCTGGAAGTACCACAGCAATATAACATCATCACCACAACGCTCCAAAAAAGTAGGTGGATTAAGGGGTCAGAAACACAAAGCTGCTGCTTTTGGTGTTATGGGTAATATATAACACCTGGCACAAGAACGTAGCGGGTTGGTTCATCAGACCATGCGAGATATTTCAGAGTAGCTGGTGCCCCCACTTCCAAATAATAAACTCGAATATGCTTTCTGCAGTTCATTCCACAAGAATCTCTTCACTGAACGGCAGCTCTTATGTGACCTTATTTCTCATTTGTTTCCTGACACACAGAGTCAGGCCCCAAGCTCCCTCCAATTCCCTGTGTACTACTGCATCACATGCATAAACACCAGAGAGGTCTCAAACACTTCTCTGTCCAAGTGGGAAGGTCTTATAAAATAAGCATATTTCACTAACAACCAAGTAACTGTAAAATCCATGCAGATGGTTGCCAATCTTTTCTGAGAAATTAAAGATCAGGCATCTGTTTACCTCAATGGAGTTACATTCATGTGTGAAGAAAATCAGGCCTCAGTACAGCAGTCAACTAAGAAGACCTTCATTCTAAATTTCTATTATTATTGTAAGTTAACCTAAACTTTGAAGAGAGTTCAAGCAATAAGACACATTATTTCCATGCACATGGTGAAATATCAGTGAAGATACAATGATAAACTAGATTATGTGCAACATGAACATTTTCTCATGGAAACATATTATTTTGCATACCGTTGATAAAACTGCTTTATGTAAATTTAAGTAATACAACATGGATGCTCTACCAAGTCAGACACAGTTTTCACATTTCTTTATATTTATCTAAGTAAAAATTGAAAAAATCCCCAGATACTCTCCACAACTAAATGTATATGTATAATATTGCATGAATAAAAACTGTAAAATACTCTTGAAGATTTCTACAAAAGATATTGTATGTTAATTAGGTTTTTTTCCTGCACAAAACTATTACTACTAACAGTTGGATACTCTTTTTGTTTTAATTATGCATGACTAATGATAGCTGTTTGCCTGTTTGACCACCAGATTGTTTGTGGTTGCCAAGGGAGAATCTTTTCAAAAAGATTGACTGTTTTCCTCTTACTGCAACGAAGATGTTCGTTCTTGTTATCCTTTTACTTCTAAATCCAGTTTTTTTCAAACATAACATTTCTCTCAATCATTGGAAATGACCTTAGACATTGGGGAGATATGTGAATGTGTGCACCAAAGTCCCCAAAGTAAACCTTTCCAAGCTAAAAAGTGAAAATAGAACAAGCTTCATTAACAATTACTCAGCCTAATTGCACATCTTATTTATCGTTGTGTACACACAAAACCCACCAATAGACAGAACATGGTACCAGAGAAATATCAATCTCTGTTAGGTTAGCAAGCAACATAGTGAGCCACCCAACAAAAAACACAGGTCATGTTCAGTGCTAGGAAACTGTACTGGTAGTACCAGGTACTGTAAGTATAGGTTACATGTTACAGAAAGACTATTTTAGAAATGTTAAAATGTTTGGGTTTTTTAAATATTTTATTCAAACTATTTTGCATAACCCTTACATGGAAATCAGTGCTTTAACAAATTTAGCCTCCATAGCGGACTTAGATTCTTGCAAGTTTGGAAGGAAAGTCCACATTCGTCAGAAAGGAGAGGAGTGTGTCAGATCTTAAAAGAAAAAAAAAAAAGAGCAGCAAACAAACAGGAAATTCCTTGAGATTCTGCAATGTTAAAGCCAGTCCCGGTGAAAGAGATTAGCAAGTATCAAACTGCTAAGAGGCTGCACCTGGTGTTCACAGGCTCAGCCTAGCAAGCCATACTCCATTTGACATCTAGGTTAGAATCTAAGGAATGGAAATTTGGCTCTTATAACAGGCTACCTCCTCTGGTTTGAACTGGAGTTTTCCTTTCCTGCCAGGATGAAGAACCTGTTTTGATGATCTGCTCCCACACGGCCTTACAGAGCCACAGAGTTTTGAAGAAGACTCTGAAGATATATTTTGCCCTTTTCAAAGGCAATCAGCAGCACCTTACAAAAGCATTATTTTTTTTTTTAAAAATTGCCTCCTACTCTTTTGGAATAAGCCAAGGACATTCTCTTCTATTTCCCACCTTTATCTTTGCGTGCCGTTTTCACAGGTGAAGCAAAGGATCAAAGCGGTTGTGGTGGAAGTCTGTAAGCGAATTTTCTGTCATGTCTGTAAAGAAACCACATATGAGCTTTTTTGCCTTCACTATGAAATCAGCAAAATCTAATTCCATGGATTGCCTCGGAGAGTGGACAGCCAGATTAATAAAGCCTGTCTCCTCTTGATTGCTGATTTGAATCTCTCTGGTTCTGAGAAATGTGTTCAGTTTCAGGCAAAACTCTCACTTCCTGCCACTGTAACAAAGCATTACATTGAAGGAATAAATATAAGCCAGGCACTGTTTAAGTTGGGGCCCAGCTCACTCACTGAGCTAGTGGAAGCATGAGGATTTTGCATCATAGCATGTCCTTCATGTGGTAAAAATAGCAAGTTTCATTATGGGTGAAGAAAGGCAATGCCCATGAAGAAAAGCAAGATGACAATCTCTCTCAAAGACTTTTGTCACCACATCAAATGAAAACTACTGCAATCTCCTCTACATATAGTTATATGCAGAGTGTACTGCAAAATAGACAGAAACACAGAATCTATCCCGGACCACTATGTGAAGCCCAGATAAAGCTCAAAATCATTTTTAGGTCTTCAACAAAATACAGAAAAGGCTGTAGCAACAGAGAGATTTAGCACCCTCTGCACAGCCTATTTCCTTATGTACAGAAATTATCACTGGGGTACTGTTGTAGCCAATGCGTGCATCTATGCACAATACAGATCCTCTGGGTCATATCTCTGGCAGAAGAGAAAGCAGCAGATCAGTCCAATAGTTCTTCTTTTGGCTTGTAACAGAAACCAGTCTGCCTGAATAAAATGCCTATGCATCCCAAGACTGAGTCTTTCATCTCTCATTCTTCAAGACATTGGCCAAATTCAGGTCTTACAGAAGATGACAAGAGGAAAGTCACTGCAAGTGTTAAATTCCATATATATATATATCCCATAGCTATATCCCATTTAGATCCCATTTAAATCTCATATATATATATCCCATGTATATGGGATTTAACATTTGCAGTGACTTTCCTCTTGTCTTGTAATAAATCATATTATATATATAATATATATAATATACAACAAATAATCCCATATATTATTTATTATACGAGTATTATATATGATATATATACACACACACACACACAGACATACATACGCACACACATTCCATATCTCCATATGGTCTATATAGATATAGAGATCAATATTAGCATGTCCTGATTGAATGGGTCACATTCTGCTACTCAGTCTTTACTGATTCTTTTATTCCGTGATAGTTACTCTGAATGCCATCTGAAACATTTATGATAGTTAAAAATGATAAGTTATTTTTAATTTGTTCTGCAATTATTTATTATAACTATTCACATAAGTGGTAAGTGCCATAACGTGCTTGATGTTGGCAGACATTTGGAATGTGAAAGCCTTGCCTAAACAATCTTAGTTTTACAGATGTACATATGGTGTGTGACACATTTTCAGAAGATGAGTAAAGTTTTACATAGAAGATTAATGTACAAGCCTCAAAAACATAAGAATACCAAATAGAGGCACAGGAGTCAGGATAAGTCTTTATTAATAAATGTGAATGTGAAGCAAACAAGAAAGACAAAACAGAAAAAATGTAAATATATATAGCAGCTCTATGCACACGCATTAAAAGGAATCCAGATTTACTATGTAGTCCCATTTAAAATTGAAATAAACTGTGCCTATTACTTAGGGTAATATTCTGCTGTTATTCAATACACAACATTCGCAATCACCTCATGCAGAATTTCGACACATCCACACTCTATCACCTGCACACATGCTGCTGCACCTTTCATAAACAAGAACAGATTTAGGAAGAAGTTTCTTTTGGACGGGGTTCTAATGACAGAAGGCAAAGTTTCCAAGTAGCTAAGGTCTTCTACGAATACGTATACATTACATAATCAAGTTCAAGGTAGATATGTCCCAATTTCAATTTCAGTAAGAATTATGCACAAGTGCCTTTGAAGATCTGGGTATATGACCGAGGTCCCCTAAGTTTTACTGACCTCAGTGAGATTTAGGTTCCTAAGCCACTTCAAATCTTCTGAAAATTTGATCTAGACTTTCCTAGTGCAACTTACTCGTAGCCTTTTTTTGGATTTCTCAGCTCCTGGAGCCCCTGTCTGAGAATATAGTAGGCCATGCAATAAGAATTAAAATTACAACTGTAACCAAAACCTTCTGACTTCAGACCCAAAAGGGGTGGAGTCTGGGGGAGAAAAGAGAACTAAAACTCCCATCTGAGCCTCGTTAGGCAGGCTTATATAAGGAGTGATCTGAATGAACATCTGTGATTTGGTTAGTCTATAAAGTGCAAATCCACCTTGGCTTCTGCCTGAATGAACATGAACAGACCACTGTCCCAATGACAAGCCAGAGCTGCATATTCCCTGGCAAAGCAAGTGGGGAAGAAGCAGTTTGAAAAAATAAATCTTGTTTTGGAAGCCAGAAAGACAAACAGTACTCTATAGGGAATCCTTGCTAAAATCCCAGCCTTGCTGAAGGATTACTCCTATGCCAACTACAGGGAATGAGAGACTGCTTGGATTCAACCAGTCCAGGAAAAACAGTGAACCTGTGCCTGGGGTCCAGAAAGGATACCAGTGCACACAGGAGCTGGGCTTAAAAAAATGACAATTAAAAAAATGGAATACCATAGCACTAGAACACTTCATCTAAGCTTGTCTCTACTTCACTACTGATTTTAGAAATAATTCATTGCCACTCAGAAAAGTAGGCCATAAAGCATAACATGGGGTATACTTCATTTTTTAATAAAGCAAAGAAGAAGGTATAAAGCAAGCCAAGTCTTTTTCAGTATACAAGGATCTGCAGAATCAGAATAAAGAGAATATAAACATTCTCAACAATTAACATGTCTTGGGAAGAATCACAATGCAAGGAAGGCTCACTAGTACTTTAATGAGAAACAGCAGTGCCTTAAGAGTAAAGATTAGGGCAAGGGACAGAAATTACTAATAAACTGGTATAAGTAATCAGAAACCAGTTCAAATCTCTAACTCAACAGAAGTTCGGCACATATATACCTACTGCTTTCAAAATGGCCAAAACTAGTTTAAGATAAACCTGGATGGATGTAGTATCAGACTTAACTGATTTAGTTTAAATTGATTTATTGAACTTCTGTCCCAGATCCTCTCCAGATACAAGTTAATTTACAGCCGCCCCCCCAGCATCCCAGAATGCTTTGCACCTCCCTCATAATCCCCAACCCCCCCTAGGGTGGGCAAGATAGTCTTCACCCAAGCTGTCTCCTCCAGCCGAGCTGGGAGGTGTGCTATTTATGGAATGTGAGTGTCTATTCACTTACTTATTGGTTCAATCTAGGGAATTTAAAACTAATCTGCAAAGATTGAACTGATTCAGCCTCAAGCTTTTTGACTGTCTGTACTTAGCCTAGATGCCAACAGAATACCAAGGGAGGCATTAAACTCTGACGATTCAGCCTCCAGAAGGACAATACAGAAGACAGTCAAGTCATGCCTGTTGACTCTATCTCTAGATTTTAATGCCAGGCTTTCACGTTTCCTTGCACAGCAAGTAAAGAAGTTATAAGAAGTGAAATATTTGAAGTCATATATTCCTTCTGCACCCATAACAAGTAGGAGAGAAAGAGAAGTGAACTATCACCTACATCTGACCACAGTCACCATAAGACTTGAGGGTATTTGCATTAGGATATTAAGATTGAGAGGGGCCAAGCCACACAGATGTACTGAGATAAATGTTCTGATGGAGAAAAGTAAAAATAGAAAGGGATTTAAAAGTCTAAAAGCTTCTGTATCTATTATTAAGACCCTTGCAATCAACGCCTTGATGCCATTGTACAAGATTACCTAAATATCTTAGTTTACATATAAAACTAAGAAGAATGAAAATCTGCACTGACAGTTCCAGAACAATAAACAGGAATGAGAAAAATAATGTTCAAGTTCCTGATGAGACTGGAGAAGCTATTATTGAGAGTAAATTCTAGAAAAAGTAATGCAGCCAGAGAGAGTGAATTAAATCCATATAGCCCAAGTATTGAGGGGCATTTTTTGATGACCTATTTACGTCCCAACCTACACTTAAGAGAAAGGATGGACATCCACCCACTCACTCAACACTATTAAAGGAAATCACAGAGGAAGATTGTTGGGAACCACAATGCTATAATTCAGCAAAGAACAGTGATACCACCACTAATACCATGCTCTAAAAGATGTATAAAAGCAATTGTATGACTTCAAGTGGCTTTTCTGGACGGAGCTCAATATCAGCTCCTTTATAAAAGCTTAGCATGGGAGAAGTAGGTACAACCACCCTAAAACACAAATCAAATCAAGTGGCTACACTTGGAAAGGCAGGGATACTACCTCATGCTGTTGGCTATAAAGATCTGATTGGTTACAATTGAAAGCTGAACCTAAAGCTAGAAAATATCCCAAGCACAGGGGCACATGAAGCATGAGTCAGGAGTTCTGTGAGTTTGTAAACCAAGACAGAGCGTCCCCATGAGGTGCCTTCACTGAATGACTACTGCAGCACTGTGAAAGGCTGAAGCGTGGCCAAGGTTTAGACATTTGTAAACAGTTCACTCTGAAAACACAGTAAATAACACACCTGACTCCACTTAGGGCCTTCTCTATTTTATAGCTTCCACCAATAAACTCTTCAGTGTTGCTATCTTGTTAGGAATACTGGATCCAAAATATCCCAGTTTAAACAAGGATGCTATATTTAACTTCTGCGGCATTTCCTTCCAGTTTGTACAATGCTAATCTAGTAATTCAAGGGGTAGAATTTTGATACCCATTTTTTAATAATCATATAAAGGAAAAAAAGCATTCTGATTGCTTACATTTGTCATCTCATTTATATATGTAGCCCCATTACACAGCATTACCTGAGTAGTTGAAAAGAAATCATGTAGACACTGAGGGTGGTGTCACACATTCACTTTACCATTCAGTATAGTCAATAAAATGTGAGTAAATATATATTCAAGTAGTTTAGTAAGTAAGTGACATTGGGAAGTTGTAAAGTTGCTCCCTTTTAGGTGAGAATTAGCTTACGTACTAAATTTAATACATACTGGGCATGTCTACACATTCATTAATACTCTTCTGCTATTGCGCATTAGATCTAGTACCTCTAACGTGAGGTACTAAATAAATGTGTATTAGGTTGCCTGCCCTAATGCATAGTAGAGAAAGTGCAAGCTTTTTTAGGGACACTTAATGCGCAGTAGCATAATTTTACTTCACAATAGCATCTTAGCATGGTTTCTGATGTAACACTCTAATGCGCAGTAAAACAGGCTCTTGTGCATTAAAGTGCATGTGTAGACATGCCCACTGGGCATTACATACTTGTGCCTATTAAAATACATGTGTAGTTTCATTAGTCAAAAAGACGAAAACAAATTGAACTGTAGTTTAAACTTGTTTTAAAATAAATAATTTCATTAAGGCCAAACATTGTCCAGTTTATACTGTAGATGAAGGTAGCTCCTTTTTTCTCCACAAATTAGGATTTTGTGTTTTAGATGTCAAAGGTTATTTTTCTCAGCATAATACAGCATTATCAGGCCTGCTTGCTAATGTTATTCATGAATGATTTGAAAGATCAGGTAATGAAGAAAGATCAGATGAGGATAGTCACACTCTGGACTCTGATCACCTTAAAATATTTAACTCATATATGGGTATTTAGATATTTTGATGAATTTTGTGTATTTTGCCCAGACATAGTCAAGTTAGGGTTTTTTCAAAAAGTACACTACTTTCTGGGATATTTAAAACTCAGAAAGTCCCAAACAAGCTAGCTGTATATTGGATTAACAGATGACATTCAAAAGAGGGGTATCCTCTTTCAATTATTTTAGAAGTTCTATCAGCAGGGGAGGAAGGAAGAAGGACCTCGGAGGAAGTCTACTGTAGAAGTCAAGTAAAACATCCTTTGGCTACCACGCTCAGCACACAGGTGAGCAGTCTACCCAAGAATCAAATCAGCAAAAAGGTGCTACAACAGTAGAAAGCTTGGTGGAGGGAGGTTTTAACAGCAACAAACTCCTAAGCAAAAGCTAATCCATACATGGAAGCAAGAAAGAAACAAACCATCCTCTTGATATTTTGCTTAACTGAATGGCGTCTCCTCCCCTAAGATGCTAATGTTCATGTGTCTCCTCCCCTAAGATGCTAATGTTATATAGTTGCAGTTTCTGTTGTCAAGGTATTGCAAGTATAATTTAAACTTTTCCTGACCTCTTTATTCTATTATTGTGCGTGTTGGCTGTATTTCTAGCTATTTAAATTTTCTTGATGATAATATTTTCTTTTTCCATTGAATACAGACAGTTGCAGGGAATTTCTGCCCTCTAGTATTTTTATGAACTGGATCGACTTTATCAGCACAACGCTGAATATGCTTTGCCCCTTCAGAATTTACTGGCTTCTTCTACACATGACATACAAAATCATTTAAGTAGCAATACAATCTCTAAAAAAATGCTAATAATTTGTTATATGTTCTTTTTAAATAAAGCTTAGCTAAACACTGATGCAATAAGGCTCTGTTTCTGTGGTGTAGGATAGGTAATTAGAGTCAAAGGGAGCCACTTTTTGGAATACTTCAAACTAAATTTCTCATGTCTTACATAATGCCCATTAAAGATAAAGGATTTTTTAGGCAGAAGGAAGTGTAGGACTTTGGAACCAAAAAGGTATATTATTACCCTACAAGCAAAATTCTTTGCCTGCCTGGCAAAGCACAGTTCATTAGATAAATGTATCTGCACATGAGAAATACATTAAGTCCAATCGTGACATTTGTTTTGTTAAAGATGACAATAGGGAGTAAGAATTATAGGTATTTAATTTGTATATTATAGGAGAAGCCAATGGTTCTGATAAGGAATAGCCCTAACAATAATGTGCCAGACATAGTACAAGCAATTCCCTCAACAAGTTTAAACTAATTTGGGCTAGAAATGGATGGAGCCTGCAGGGGAACATATACCTACCATCCTGCCAATGCAGCAAGGCCCACTGTAGTCAATGTCCTAGTGCTGTTTCATGGCATTGCAGTATCACTACAAAAAATATTTTTAAAAACCATGTTTGTTGCAAAATTGCTTGGGCATAACTTCTTGCTGCTTAAATGAAAGTACAAAATACTTATTTTATGTAATGACAAAATTTGGCATTTATGTGGCATTTTCTATATACATCCATGCTGTTAACAACTTATTTTGTATTTTTCTGCAGGGGAAACTGACCCCAAAATGCATTTCTAGCTCTGCTGTCACCACAGGTACCAGCAGGGTACCTTAACCACTAAAATATGCTGTGTGCTTACTTCAGTATAACATCCAACTCTTTTTAATTCTCAAAGATAGCTTGAGAAAGATAGTGTGTGTTAAGAACAGGCATACTTAAAATGAGCAGGACTTCCAATAAAGACACCTGTAAATCAAGAGAAATAGCATAAATCTTCCTTTCATCATCTTTGAAATGCTGACTCAAAAAGCTGAAGAAATGACTGCTAGTTCTAACGCCTTTAAAAGACTTTTATGCTTCACATCAGCAGTCCTGTTGGTAGCTTCAAGCACATTAAATAGAAGTTTTCTGATTTTAACATTCAAAGTGTATAGATAATACAACCAGGGCAACCAGATTTGGAGTGGGAGGTCAAAACATCCAAACCCTCTTCATTCTCTCTCTCTCCCCCACTTCTCCCCCATGCATCTAATAGAGTTAGTAAGAGCCCCACTACAGATGAAAAAGAAGTAGTACCAGCTCACATAGCTACCTCTGAGTGCCGCAATGTACATTAGTCTAGAAGATCCAAATTCAATAGACTGGTCTAGGAGAGCTTCAGGAAGTAAAAGCTTTCCTCTCTTTGCACAAGTAAATGCTTTTTAGAACTCACTGGAATAGCTTTTTAACAGCAATAATCAGCTTCCAATGCTTAGATGCTAATAAAAGAATCTCCTTTCATGGTCTTATTGATTTAAACTAATAATCTCTGTGTGTGTTTAAGTTAGGAATAACCATGGAGGAACACTTAAAACAGCAGTGGAGGTTTGTATCATGGAACATATTCTCGTTAAAGAGCCCTACCCGGCTCCTTTGCACCCTTTCTAAAATGCTGTCCTTTAGCAATACCATATTTTCCCCTTTCCAGTTACCTCATTACCTAGAAATAAAGTCAACTTTAATCAGAAAGAAAATGTGCTGAAGATGTAAAAGAGACAAAAACCTGTTTCATTAATAAGCCAACTATATCATTAAAGAAAAAAAGTGCATGTTTTACATTGAGACAGAAGGAATAGGTATACCACATATATTATTTCAGTGTGAATTTGGCTTTTGACTTTAAAGTTCTAGCAGTTCCAGTAGCAATGAGTATTCTGCCTTTAATCGTAGTCTTTTTGCAAAAAAGATATTCCCCCTCACTTATGAGATGAAAATGATTACTTGACCTTAAAACTCTTATTTCACTTATGTAAGCCATCCAGCTGCATAGATGTTGAGTTGTAAACTCACAATTTTAGGCCTAGAAAATTGAATATACAGTAGCACTACACTCTGTTGGCAGCAGCAGATAAGCTTTACAGGAACACAGAATTATTTATATTACTTTTTATTTTGAAAATCGGATTTCTTTGTTTTACTTTTCAGAGCCACCAGTAATGCTCAGTACTGGTTTGAGCTCTTCCCTGAGCTAACATTTAAAACTCTCAAACTCTTGTTCTATTCAACGTTTAAAGCTGAAATAACATAAACAAAGGTGAATTCTGTTGTTGTATTTCCTTTCTGTCTATCTGTGAAAACAGAGAACCAAAGCAAGTAAATAATATGGCATTCTAAAACCATGGAGTATATTTACAGTATATTATTTTGGATGGAAAAATATTTGTCAGATGCACTGCATAGACACTGACTGTATTCTCAACAGATGCTACATGAAAAGTAAACTGGTTTCATTTAAATCAATGCCAAATGTTTTAGTGGAAAATCTAAGCAGTTTACAGAAAATTGTGATATCTATGAAAACTGTATTTTGTTAAGTTACTTTTTAACCTGGAACCCCCCACCCAGCCCCTACCTAAGAGGAAAGAAATAGTCTATAAATAGCTATTAAAACTACTGCTGATTAAAGTCCAGGTTTATAAGAAATTAGAATATTCAATCTTTTAACACATGTTAAGAACTGAGAAAAAAAAAAACTGTGATTCAAGACCGTGGCAAAGCAAAATGTATCAATAAAAAGTTAAAACTGCATGAATTCAAATTAAGACAGAGGATTAGTGAACTTGAGTCAAATGGAAGGATTCAGAAGATTAGGTATGGTGCACTACCACTGGTAAACAAATTTTGCACCAGCCAGCCGGACTGAAAAAATATTGTTACCATATGGAATGCAAGCTTCATTAAGGGAAGCAATAAGGGAGCTATGGTAAGCATGTAATCTTCTAATGGCGTAAGGCTAGAGTTAGCACTTGTCATTGCAGCATGCTTCTTTTTACCTTAATCATTGAGAAACAAAATTGCTAAACCCACAGCATATATGCCTATACTTCTGTGTGATCTTTTAATGCCCGTTACAACTGAACAGTATACTGGCAGGGAACATCTGAATTGCAGATCCTGGAACAGAAATCAGAAGCCATCAGATCGAATTCTAATCCAGCACCACTGATTTCCAAACTTCCATAAACAAACTTGTTATTCAAAAATAAAGCATCTTCCGCAGCAGAGGGTTTAGTGAAAGACAGCTCTTTTAGGAATTCCTCTATAATAAAGTATCTGCCATCCATGGCTGGCTTAAAATATACATTAATTGAGCAGGGGCTCCAGATTTAATACGCAAGTGTCAGTCTGAGTTTTTAAACTGTGTTTGGCTAATATCGAAATATTTTTAAAGGAAATTATTTCCATCACAGATTAGGGCACCTAATACTAGATTTTCCCATATACCACACCCATGCAACTAAACTATAGATGCATTGATTACTGGTCATTATTCAAAGACACCTGACTGGAATAATGAAAGATCCACATCTGAAAATGTATTTTATATCACACAGCTCACGCATGCAGGCTCTAACAGCAAACATTAATACAGCAAGTGTCTGAATGAGGTGTTTCAAACATCTGCGGAGGGCAGTGATGAAGAACCAAACAGATCTGAACCCGAGCACCAATTTCTGTTTTCTCCAGAAAAAGGAAGTATTTGCTGAAGCCCATGCTGCAGTTGCTTCAGTTTTAGGGGCTTACTGGATCTCTGATGAGCCATTACAGCTTTCAGAAGCTTAGGAAGGAGGGAGGAAAATATACCCGGTAGCAAGAAGCAGCAAACTTGTTCCAGGGGAAAATTTTAAAAAAACAAACAAACAAAAAATCCTCCCCCAAACTTGACAGAGTGGAAGTACGGGAACCAAGCAGAGGGGAACTCCTTGAGACCTGCCACTATGATATATCGAGAAACAGGGGCATTAGAGGAGAATAATAGGGACACGCCTTGGAAATCCACTGAAGCACTGGGCTGGGGTAGCTCTGGGCAGGGACACAGAGGAAAAAGAGAAAGATGTTGCGAAAACCGAGGAAGGAAGGGGTCCTCCTAAGTAGGGCTACTTGGCAGGAATGACTGAGCACTACTTTCAAAGTGGTACCTCCTCCTCCCCTCCCAGACCTCACACTTTACTCTTCCAGAGCTGCTTGGACTTGAGGTCTTGGGCTTGAGGAAGGGGGTTTATTTTAATGACGATTTTATTTGTATTTTGCAATTCACACTGTCTTTCTGCAATGCCTGTCACCGCACGTCCATCTTTCTCCTTGCCCAGGGGGCAGCCCGCGGAGCGCGATGCCCAAGAGAAAGTGGCTCTGCCCTCGCTTGCCCCGACAAGTAAAGAAGAGGCTGGGTCTCCTACCTAAGCACAGCCGTGTCCCCTTTCCTGACCACCAGGTTGTCCACAGCTGCCCCAGGGAAGTCCATGCTCTGTCCACCCGGGAGGCAGGAGGGCAGCAAGCAGCAGAGGCTGAGGAGCACGGCGGCCAGCCACTGGTTGGAGCAACAAGCGCCCTGCACCAGCATCATCATGTCCATCCCTGCTCAGCGCTGCGCTTCCAGCTCCTCTCCGGCCCCCGGCCCCCGGTGCTCCCTGCAGCCAGGCAGCGCGGGCACTGGCGGAGCGGTGCCTCTCCTCCTCCTGCTGCGGCTGCGGCTGCGGCTGCTCTCCCCCGGCCCGAGCGCGGAGCAGCCTGTGCTCGGGGGGCTCGCACACCATCTAGCGAGGAGGGGAGCGCGCTGGAGACTGAGCGCGGCGGCGGCGGCGGCGGCGGCAGCGGCAGCAGACGGCCCCCAGGCTCGGAGCCGGTTGCCATGCAGCCGTTTCCGTAGCAACTCGCCCTGGTGACGGGCGGTGGAGCAAGAGGGAGGGGAACGAATCCGAATGCGGGGGGGGCAAATAAATAAATAAATAAATAAATGAACGGATAAGGAAAGCCAGCTGGGCTGCATTTAGGCGCCTTGATTGCGGAGCCCGGCCCGCCTGCAGGGAGGGAGGGGGCGGGCGGCGGCGGCGCCGGCTTGCACGAACCCCGGAGCCGGTGGCCAGCGAGATGGGGCGAGCAGACACCCGCGCTCCCTGCTCTGGGCTTGCAAGGCGAGACCCGAGAAAGCCGGTGGCATCCTCTACAGCGGCTGGCAGAGGAGAGGAGAGGAGAGAGCCCCTCTTCTTCCCAGGACCCGCCTCTCAAACTGCCCGCCCGGTCTCCCCCGGGCAAGGATGAGCCCCTTCTCCGTGTGCCACCCAAGGGCGGCGGCGTGCCAGGGCTCACGGGCCCTCAAGGGCACAGCCCGTGCGTGCTCGGGCTCTCGTGGGCGCAGAGCAAGCGTAGACACAGGGAGGCGTCCTCCTAGTGCCACCCAGGGAAGACTGCATGGCTGGCACCGGACAGTACCTGCGAGGCAAAGTGTGGTAAAACCTCCCACTTCTCTACTGGGGTGGGAAGTCTTGACTTTACGGAAAGGGGAGACTCTTCCCTAGCTTGCTCCTGCGACCGGAGGGCAAGCAAAACCCAGGGGCATCCGAACCCCAAGCCTCAGGGCTTCGGCCTGCAAGTAGGATGCCCACCAAAGGTTTTGGAAACATCTGAAGCCCCAAATGGAGGTGGAGGATGTTTGCCGGTAGTAGGGCCACTTATGGTTCTGGACTGACTTGCCAATTTGGAATTTTTTTCGGTTAATTTGGCTTGGAATAACAGTCAGTTCCAATAAATAGCAATAAAACAGCGGCCCTAGCTTGCTCCAGCAGCCGTACGGCTGAGGGCAAGCCAAACTCGGCGGCATCCAGATCCCAAGTCTCCGGACTTAGGCCTGGACGTAGGATGCCCACCAAATGATTTGGAAACATCTGAAGCCCCAGGAAGGGGTGCAGGATATTTGCCTGTAGTAGGACCACCTATGGTTTTTGAATGACTTCTGGATTTGGAATTGATTGGGCTTGGGACACAAAAAATTTTCCATTAAAGAAAAGAAAAAACAAAGTATGGCCCTTAACAGTTCAGACAGAGCAATTTTTTGATTGGGAAAGAACAAACTGTAAACCGGTATAAAACCCAAAGCTCGGACCTGCCATGTAATGCTTTGACTCCCAGGAGAAAAATTATTGCCCCAGTAACCTTTGTTCAAATCAATGGTGGAGATAAATTTAGCTGTAACTATGTAACTAGTTGCTTGATTGATTATCAGGGGAAGCAATAGACTAGAGTCAAATTCTGATACGACGTAAAATTTTCAGAAATCTACAGAGAATTGTATCATTTTGTCTTCCATTAGTTCCAGCACAACCAGGCTAGTCAAAACCTAGCCGAAGCTGCACTTCCTCTCATAAAGCTGCTGTCATTTTCTTTGATGAATGATTATGTCACTAATACATCCTAGTGGAATCTTTTAATGTGATAATATGCTGCACACGGAGGGTTCTTCCTGGTTTCATCAGGAATGACACTGCAAGCCTTCCTTTTTAGATTTTATTCCAATTCTGTAAGATGAACATCCAAAAAAGAAAGTTCTTCCTTCTCCTCTTTCTAGGGACAAGATTCCATTTCCATCCCTCTGCTCTCTTTCACAACTTTTTGTAACATCAAGATCTTCTGGGATCCCAGCCTCCATTCTTCCCACACTCAGAACATATTTTCATGCCAAATCTCACAAAGAATTGCTGCTTCATACATCACTGATGCAACTTCCCTTAAGACTTAATAAGATTTTTCATTTCAGTAAAGCCTTGGAAGTGGATTTTTCTTTCATGCAAATTCCAAACATTTCTGCTGTAACAGTTATGTACCAGATCGTCCGCTGTCCTTACACCTTCCTGAAAAGTCCTAAGGAGTAATTCTGTCATTTATGCCAACTGATCTCATCTGGAGTGTAAAATCAGCCACTCCTTCTAATTTTTGGCTCCAGCTGTCCAGATTTTATCAGCTTATATAACAGTCCTCACATTGGGTAATAACACAGCTCAAAACAGGGACAGTCACAAATGGCTGATGAGGGTGTGGGATATTAAGGAACTGGCATCATTTCTATATCGGCACCAGATCAACTTGAAATCTGGAAAGTGGTCTTAAGCTAAGGATTATGTATATGTGTCTTATATATTTAAATTCCTAATGGTCAACAATGCCAGAAATTTGCCTTCACATTCTAGCATACAGAGCATGTTTTGAAACAGTCCTATACTTACTGTCACAAAGCTGCCCCAGTTAATCTTGTTATTCTGACATATTATTTCATGTTTTCCACTTCTTTAAGCAATCAGCCCATGACGAACACATACCAATTTCCCTGTGAACTTTTAAATACGTTTTCCTTCTGACCATTTGGCACTGCAACAATCCTTGTGCAGATTGTTATTTGCTTCTTCTATTATGCCAATTAAAACTATCAACTGTGATTTTCAGGAAAGTATTTTCAAACTAAAGTTTTCTTAAATTAATATGTATAGTTCACAACTCTGCCACATGCAACGTCTCTTCTAACGGCAACCTTTAATTTCCTCCTCCTATGTTTCATTCAAGGAACGGAATTGTTTCTTCTTTCATGCCAAGAAAGATAGTAGAGTTCCCCATAAGTTCATCCACTGGAGGAGGATATGCTAGAACTGGTGATGCATAGGCAGTGCATGTGAATGCACATGCATCCCCTGGGATTGGTTGCTGCTGGTATTGCCAGCAGCAGCTGCAGGTGGTCGCTGCTCACCCCCCTCCCCTTCCTCCACCACGGATGCCACCAGTGGTGTCTGGCATCTGCAGGTGGTCGCCTATTGCTGCTGCCACAATGCTACCACCACCACTGCCTGCAGGCTGTGCCCCCTCAGCCACAGGAGGCATGCAGTGACCATGGCCTTATAATAGTCACATGGACTGCTCATCACCAGTAACACAGTATAATGGAAATTCAGAGCACTAGAAAGAGCTGAGACTGAAGACGATGTTACAGGAGTGTATGAAACAAACCTTGAGAACATGCAATATTTCTGAAGAGATGCCAATGGGTAGAAGCTTATGAAGAATGAGTACTCAAAAATAGATCCCACCTAGTTAGAACATGTTTAAAAAGGAATATAATTTGGCTTTATGTCTATGAAGACAGAATTGGGAAATTCTGCTGGACACAGAAAACATTATTTTATGATATGAAAAAGAGTATGGCAGCATTTGTAACCAAAAGCTATAGGCCTTTTGCAGCATGGATAAGTGAAGCCATTGATCAGTACAAGGGGCCTATTCAATTTATGATTTTACAGATTTTCTGGAAACTGTGAAATCAGACATTGTCCATGAAATCTGCAGAATTAAAAAAAAATTAGAATAAAATGTTGGCTCCTCAATGGGACCCAACAGTTCTCATGGCCACTGCATACTGGCCTCGCATCCTGGAGGGTGGGGAGGGGACTGTTAGCATGAAGGGGAACAGCCAAGATAGCAGTTGCCCCCTAATCCACTGCCGATTGCCCGAGAGGGCTGCATGTTACACGGCCCCACTCCTCTGCCAATCAGTGACAAGAGGTGGAGCTGGCTGCATGATGGGCAGTCATCTTATCCAATCAGCAGCAATGGGTGAGGTCACCAGGGCCCCTCGGCTAATCAGAGATATGGGGGGGGAACACTGCTGTGATGAGGCTGTGAAAATGGTGGCTGGCCCTTTGATTGGCTTGCAAAATCAGCCACCTGCCTCCTTGATTTCAGTAGGTCCCTTATCAGTGCCTACAGAACTCATACAGAGGCCTGTTAGCAGCATGGGCCAAAGTAGGCCTCAGTAACAGCTTGAGCCATAAGCTTTGGTGACTATTAGGGATAATAGTCACTTTAGGGATGATCACCTACCAACAGTCAATGTAGAGCTGGTTAAAGAACAGCTAGACAGGCTGGATATCTGTAAGTCAGGCTCTCAGGGTAAAAGCAGGGGGCTATGGGCTGAACAATTCAACGGTCAGATGGGTGGGAAACTGGCTGCGGGGTCAGACCCAGAGGGTACTAATAGACAGATCTAGATCTAAGTGGGCTCTCCCAGGGTTTGGTACTTGGAGCCATGCTTTTCAACATCTTCATCAATGATCTGGATGAGAGTAGGCTGATGATCTAGGTGAACCTAGACAGATTCGTTAGATGGGTGGACCAGAACCAGATGCCGTTCAGCACTGAGAAGTGTAAAGTGCTCCATCTGGGGAGGAAAAATCCACATCAAACTTATGGGCTCGGTCCGAAGGGAGCTGGGAGGTTCCTAATCGACTATAAAATGAATACGAGCCAGCAGCGTGATGCTACAGTTAGCAGAGCAAACAATACTCTGGCATGCATCAACTGATGCATCTCAAGCAAAACTAGGGAAGTTATTCTCCTTATTGGTGAGGCCACAGCTGGAGTACTGCATCCATTTCAGGGCGCCACACTTCAAGGAGGATGTGAGGAAGCTTAAGAGAGTTCAGAGAAGAGCCACTCATATGATTACAGGCCAGAGAAGCAAGTCATGATGAAAGGCTGACAGATATTGTTGTTCAGCCTAGAAAAGAAGAGACTTTGGGAGAATTTGGTGGCAGCTTACAAATATATCAGGGAAGAGCATCAGGGGCTAGACAAACAACTGTTCACCAAAGCACCCCAGTGGAAAACCAGGAGCGATGGTCATAAACTCCTAGAAGATGGTTTTAGACTGGATATAAAGAAAAACTTCACCACAGTTTATGTGACCAGACTCTGGAATAGACTCCCAGTGGGGGGTGCAGGCACCTACCCTGGAGAGCTTCAAAAGGAGACTGGATGCACTCCTTGCTGGGGTTATTTGACCCCAGCAGTTTTTCCTGCCCAGAGCAGGAGGACTGGACCCAATGATCTCACGAGGTCCCTTCCAGCCCTAAACTCCTGTGAATCTTCTTGAGTACCCTTTCCTTTAAGGTAATACTGCCAATATTTCCTTTCCCCTCCATTTAAAACAGAAATATTTCCATTATCTCCTGTACCTTCAGTTCTCTTTGTTTTCCTCTCTCTCTCTCTCTCTCTCTCAGCCAAATCCTTCTCAGAGACATCCCGTATGGTCAGCCATTTGCAATGTACTTGTTGTAGAGCATCAGGAAGCCCGTCACATAGATGTGGTAGGATGAAGGGACATTTGGAAGGATTTTGTTTAAAACGAAATATTGACTGCACCACATGACAAAAGTAACAAGTAAACACACCAGTCCTCTGCCATAACCCATCTGAATTTACCAGCTGTTTTAAGACAAAGAGCTGTTGTGCAAAGTGATCCTTTTATACCTGTTTTTTCCATCAAGGGCAGAGTCAAAACAATCAGCGGCCTCTTCATGTCTTACCCTGGAGAAGAAAAAGTGCGTGTATTTCAAGAGCTTCTTCTGTCTTTCTTTGTTCAAAAATGTTTTTCCATTTGTCATAAAGCATGACAGTAAGCCAACCCTCCACTCTCATATTAACAGAGTGGTTCCAGCAGCTGAATAAATAATTTAATGTTTTTTCTCTGTTGGAGAAAGTCTCCTGACCTCCTCACCCTACCTATTTCTTGTGTCCATCTTCTCATAAGAAGTTAAATATCTTGAGATGTGCATTTCTAGACTCCAGCCCTTTCCTAAACTGGGTAATCACACTTTTGTCTTAAAAAAGAAAAGGGGAGCTCTGACTCATTCTCATCTTAGAAAGTTAGTCTTAACACTCAAGACAAGACTTGTAACAGAATGAAAATTGGCTGGCTATATACAACCCTCTGAGTAGAGCTGATCACCAATGATACATCTTTTAAATTGTTTAACATATGTATTTCCATATATTTGGGAACAAAATATTCTAGAAATATTTTTTCCAACAACCACCCAGCTCTAATTGCTAATTTAGACTTTTGGGGAAGTACCCTTCAGAACAGTAAACAAAGGCATTCCTTGTTTTTGCAGGTGCATGCTGTTGGAATCGAGAGGAAGACTAGTAAGCAGATGGGAATCAAGTATTTTAATTGTGGAGAGTCATGCAGTTAGGTTATGTAAGAACCAATTAAAATGCCTTGATGCAAAATAATCAGCATTATATGCATTTGGATACTACAGTGGTGGGCATGACATAAGAGGACAAATAGATCCAATTCTAGGAAGAGATACAAAACATTTAAATGAATCACCTGATAGTGTTTTTACTTGACCTCCAAGTAATCAATTTAATTTCTCTCTCCTTGAATTGAAAAAAAGGAGTCTGAAAGACATTTCCCCAATATCATTCTATTAAGTCCATACTATCGTTTAAAATCCCATTCAGTAATAGTGGTCAAGGCAGGATGACATTTTATTTTATTTTATTTTTATTCATGTTCAGATTTAAATCCCCTGGCTTTATGGCCATTTGCAGATCAATGGAAAAAGCAGGTCAAAAGTCAATAACAGTTATGCCAATCAATGTTGTTCTGGAAACTAAATTCTTTCATCCCTCGTCTGAGACTGTGCAGTCTGTAAAGAAACAACGTGCACCAGATGTGTGCACATGAACTTCCATGGGAGGAAAAAAAAATAGGAACCTTTCCCATCAGGTGGTTTTTCATGATATTAAGAGAGTTGTTTTCTTTAACAGCGGGAGAAGCATCACAGAATCACAGTAAGTTGGTTTCTCTCACAAATGTAGTAGTTTATAAACAGAAGTAGTTAAGCCATAATGTTTATGTTGGATTTAGCTCCTATTTTTGGTTAGGAGATCCTACAAAACTGGTATTGTTTTCCCTTAAGAATGCTTGTTTAATAATCTTGGCAAATAAAAATTCATCAAATTCACAAACTCTTCACTCCTTTATTGTATTAGATGCTCAACCATACTGTATGGTTATTCTTCACTTCTATAATGAGGGAATGAAATGACTAAAATGTACCAGAACAAGCACTTTTGATTTCCAGTATATTATAACATCCAACACAGAAAGTGATGACAAGCCATTCATATAAATGGCAGGAAGAGTCCGGTGCTGCTGCCAGCCCCAGCCTTCAGTGGCTGCTCTTGTGCCACTGCATGCTATCACTCACCCTAAGTGCTGGGAAGAGCCCGGTGCTGCTGCTGTCCCCAGCCCCACCCTTCAGTGGGATGAGAGTAGGCTGCCTCCTGCCCTGAGCACCAGGAGGAGCCCAGTGCTGGCTCTGCTGCAGCTCCAGGACCAGCCAACACCACCTGCTTGTAACCGCTGAGCTGAGCCCTGCCCTTTCCCTAGCCCCATCCTCACCACTGTGGGAACATATCACTATCTGAATGCCATAGTTATTGTCCTCCATTCTGAAAGTGAAGCTACATATTACATTTAAATCATACCAAGGACACTTCAAATGCGAGTGTTAGAACAGTAAAGCTTATAAATGTATACTAAATGCCCTCTGAGCATCTCAAAGTTACACCACTGGGGTCAGCAAGGGTTAACTCTGGGCTGTGATGCCTAGCTTGTGTTAGAGTAACTTCAGTCTGCTCCAAGGATAAAATGAGTAATTTCCAGTCCTTCAGCATCCCCAAATGCACCATTCCAGTCCTCACAGAGCAGGCATTAAGTCCAGGTCTCCTGGCTCCTAGCCACATCCCTGCTTATCATCCCTGTAGTAGGAAGGTGGATCTGTGCAGGCAGGAAATAGTATTAATCCTTAATGTGCACCTGCTCACAGTGCATTCTGGCTTTAGCATTGCTTAACATTCAACAGATTTAGTATGGACATGTAACTTCACCCAGAGAAAAACTTCTGGTTGGAAGGTAGGAATCAAATCTGGATTCCAAAACTCTATGCAGTTCAGTTTAAATAGTCATCTGTCGCATTCCCTGGACAGAAACATTTCCTCTTTTAGTAACTTTAAACCATGGAAGTGTCTGCATGTCTGAGCAAAGGGTTCTGCTAGAATTTGCCAGCATAACAGGAAACTGCATCGAGGTTAGTAGTCTTATCTCTCTGAAATGCAGTTATGGCATCAAGAATGGCATGAAGTTACACTTTGTATCTTTTGTATTTTAGATTATTGAACTGAAGTTCAGGTGGATTCTGGGTTCCTTGAGTAAATCTTGGGTATGTCT
This sequence comes from Caiman crocodilus, assembly GCA_030014935.1. Lineage (NCBI taxonomy): Eukaryota > Metazoa > Chordata > Crocodylia > Alligatoridae > Caiman > Caiman crocodilus. The sequence goes on along the minus strand of JAGPOW010001543.1, from coordinate 1,809,039 downwards.
CCTTTCCAAGATGAATACAAAGTACATCTCCTTGCAACCCTCAATAAAAGATAATCATAGTTCCATAGTGCTTAGGGTCCTTAACAGGGACCATAACAGATCATCAGGTCCAACCCCCACCCCGGGCAGGAATGAGTGTGGGGTCATAACACCACAGCCAAATATCTGTCTGGCTTCCTCTTGAAGACCCCCCAGGTAGGAGAGAGCCACCACGTCCCTTGGGAGTCCATTCCAGAGCCTGGCAACCCTAACAGTAAAGTAATGTCCCCTGATGTCCAGCCTGAACCTTCTTTCTAACAATTTGTGGCTGTTATTCCTCGTAACCCCCAGTGGTGCCCAGAGGAACAGAGCCTCCCCCAGTTCCCACTGGTCCCCCCTGATGTGTTTGTAAATAGCCACCAGATCCCTCTCTGAGCCTTCTCTCGTGGAGGCTGAATAGATTCAGGCCCTTCAGCCTTTCTTGAACAAATCCTTGAACAAAAACCATCCCTTCACTATGTCTCTGAACTACAAGAACATTCTGATCACAAAGTGAATTCAGCAAAAGGCAAAACTATCTTCTGGGTGCCTTATCAAGTTTGGGACTTGTATATCACAATTTTTTTTCTTGAAGCAGCATTACTGTCTCTATTTATCATTCCTAGGTCAAGAGAAAATAGTTGCCTCTCTTGAGAAGAAAGCCCTTGGTTTCAATTTAATTTGTCAATGAACGAGATAAAAACTTGGTATCAGAATGAAAGAAATACTGGTTATGATGAAGTTATAACAAAATAATCGTGAGCCACAAGTTTTATACAACCAAAAGCCCCCAATTGAAATAGGATCCTCCATCCCTGTCAGTCCTTTCTATCACTACTGCTCAGTCTCCATGTTTATGCAATGTCTGTCCCAGACCCCTTGCTGATTTAAGACAAACCAGACTGCCCCAGCATTCTGGCATGCTCCCTGGGCTGGGCTGGGCTCTCTGCTCCAGCCATAGGGCTGACCCCGCCATTCTGCTCTCTAGCAAGAGCAGGGATCGGCCCTAGCAGAGACACCAACTGGCATGGCCCAGTTAAGGAAAAGTGGGCAGACGGAGGTTAATTCTTCCCTCCTTCCTCTCTTTCCCCACCACAGCTGGGGCCAGCCTGTCTGCCCAGGAGCAGAAGGGAAGGGGCTGCGGAGGTGGCCTGTGGAGCTGCAGAATGTATGACAAAAGCATTTTAAAAAAGGATAATAAGAAACCTCTACATACAAATTTTCAGATGAAGAGCTATTTGGTGCTATATTTCATGAAGTTCAGGATTTGTAAATGTTTTCCCAAAGCCCATCCATAGAAGCCCACAAATAATGAATATAATAACCCCATGAATTATGGCAGGCTGAACACCCTCTTTATTGATAATTAATATAAATAATAGAATAATGTTCTTAGTTTAATAGACAAAAACTTGTTTCCTAGTTGAGCTGTTCTCAATCTGCAGTTCACAGAGCACGTGCTTCTCTCCAGGAGTCAAATCACATTAAAAAAAAAAAAGCCACAAATATACCAAGGCCCAAATGCTCATAAATGCCTACACAGTTTTCAGTGCTTTTAACAGACATCTTAATTTGAGAACCAGCTTTGCTAGATACTTGAAAATATGGTCTCTCAATACATAAGAAATTAACACTGAATAGGTAATTAATAGCTTTAGTTCCCAAAGAGACTTATGAAAGAGTGGCTTTTTGACAGAGCCAGTCAGAAAAAACATCAATGGAACCACTTTCCATAGAAAATGTAGCTCCATTAAAATTAAAATACTTCATGGTATTATTTTGATTTCTGCAAAATTTTATTCTGGAGAGGAAAAAGAAAAGCAGAAAAAAAGTTAATACATCCCATTTTGACACTTTCAGAACAAAAGTGCTTTTATTTCTCTTTCAAAATTACTTTAATTTTGAAAATTCACATTTTTCTTCTGTAAATAATGAAATCTCCCTATTTTTATTTTGTCAAAATAAGATGTTCCATTTAAACCAAAACCCTTACTTTAGAAGTTTCTTTTACAGAATTTCATGAAGTTATGTTTTTGTTCCTAATAAAATGGAAACAACTATTTCAATCTTGAAACATGTGGAAGTTTCCATTCTGTGCACATCTACAAAACCCATTATTAAGCTATTGTCCAAACTGTAAAAAAAACGGAGAAGTCCTGGGTATCATTGTCTAAACTAGTCCTTAAAAGCTATACCAAAAATTGCAGGCTGGTGACGTAGGAAAAGACAAATATGACAGTAAAAAGTGCCGAAAGGCTTTGTTCACGCTATTTTAATATTTTTTTCTACGACCAAAATTGTTTAAAATCAATGTCTTGTGTCTGCTAGATAAACCCTGTAGCCCCAACCAGGCAGAAAGACAGACAACACAGTTGCAGCTGCTGCTATGTCCTCTGCAGAGGCAGCAGGAGCAGCAGTGCTGCACAGGAGCGCATAAATCCATTATGTTAAGTCAGGAGCCATGCAGGCTGCGAGCCTGCCACCCAGCATCTAATGTTAGGTATTCTTCTGAAACCTACTCTTTGCTCCTTGACAGCTAGACGAGTGCAGGTGACTTTAGGTTCTTGATTTTCAAGCTTGACTACCTAATTGTGGGGTAGGATTGCACAGTGTGAGGCTATCAATAAAACATTAGTCATGCGTGGGAGAATGGAAACATTTTCTTTACCATATGGTATACGAGGAAATAATTGTCAAATGACAGAAGCTCGCTAATATTGATGCCAAATACATAGATAGTACTGTGAACAGCCTACATTTTCCTATTTTTAAGATACACAAATGAAGATAGTTTGAAAACAGCCTGAACAAACCTCCCATTGGAGTATTATAGTAGTAGCAAGTTCCAAATACATTTAACTTATATTGATTCACAACCAGAACTTCTTTACAAAGAAAAACAAAGGCCATAAGTTTATACCTGAATAAGCGCATCACGTATCTATTTAAATTTAGCAATAAAATACAGTCCCTTTCCCTTACCAATTTAAAATGTTTCCTTTTGTGGCTGTTATTTCCTAGGAAACTGACATCTTCAGTGTTCAAGGCAGAAATAGATTTTTGGCTTTTGTGGTGCAACTTTTCTACTGTATACTAGACTTCACACTTGAAGACTACAAATCAAACCCACTTCTCTTAAAAGCATTACTACCTCCATTTCTCATTCCTTTCTCTCTTCTTTTTTTTTTTTTTTTTTTTTAGAAATAGATTGTTTTATCTTTTTTTTAATTTGAAAAATGTTTCTTTCAAATTTTCCCACAGGTGGGAAGAAGATAGCTTTATAAAGTTTTCATCTAGTATGAAGGTAGCATAAAAGGAAATATATACAGAAAATGTTTACTAGACCATAGCAGAGTTTGAAATAAAGGGGGAACTTGGGGGGGGGGGAGGAGGGGGCTGAACCCCTTGTAAGAGATGAGAGCCTCCCCTCAAAAACCCCATAAGAGATGAGGGCCCCCTATAAGAGACAAGAGCCCCAGCTAACTCCATGACTCTCTAACCAGCTTAGGCAGCGGTTTCATCTCCTTCTAGCTTCTGGCTGCCACCACCGCAGACCTCCTCAAAAGCCTGCATGCAATTTGAACCCTGGGCCATAGTATGTCAGTAACTGATTATTCTACATTTGTGATTCATATTTTGAGAAGCTAAGGATTTTGCCCAAATTCACACTAAAGTATAACAACAGGTAATATTTATTACTTTAACATTTTTAAGAATAAGAATCAAGCACTTAGAATATGCAAGTTTAAATTCTCACCTTTTATTTGAGACATATATAGTATGTAATTATTTGTATCTGGGCTGGGATCATCCTTCCATACTGGGCGCACTTACACATGTGCTTTAATGCTCAGTAGCCTATTCTACTGTGCCTTAAAGCGCACATACAAAAAATGCTAATACGTTAATGTCCAGTACAAAAGGTTACTGCGCATTATGCATCACCTAAAAGGCATGCGCTCATGTTACTGCACATTAGTGCAACCTAATGCACATTTCTTTAGTACTTAATATTGGAGGTACTAAATGTAACGTGTATTAGTTAAAGCATGTTAATGCACCTGTAGATGCACCCATTAGGATCATCCATGTCCAGCCAAGATGTGGTACTTTTTGGCTCCATCCCCTGCGCATCTAAGATCTACATGAGATAAATGGGTAGCAAGTCAAGGCTTGTCTATTCTACACTGCCTTTTTGTTCAACTAGAAAGTGCCACCAAGAAACACTCCTCATCATCTTGTTTCCTCTCTACATGCACCAAATTCTAAAAATGAGGCAATTTTGGCAGTGCTGAGCACACACCAATAAGCACACCCCAAGCAGAAAAAAAGCAAGAGAATTCCTAATTTTAATACATCAGATCAGTTCTTCAGCCTTGCAGTACTTGAAGAAGTTTATTTCTTCCAACCAAATCAAATGCAATTGCAAGAACTATGAATGCTATGCTGAGAGGAACTCTGTTCTAGACACTTTTCCAGTTGTTCAGAGTGGGAAGCAAAGACTAAAGTCAATAGTTGATCTACCAACATGAAATTTAAAATGGATTTTCTGAATTGCAAGAAGTTGCAATTTCTTGAAAATGACCCATGTGAATGTCTTCTACATTCACACTTAGGAAACATAGTCCTCTATAATTACTACAATCACTGTGTTCTCTTTTATTTATGTACAACATTATGACATTAGCATCCTTTCAGTCTTGTGGAATGCTCCCTTCCCTTGAGCAGACAAGCAATGCACTGTACAGATGTTTAAACATATCATTATTACACATAAAACACTTTTTTCACCTAACCATCATCATAACATGTAACATCTTGGCTTAGTTTAGTGGTGCCTGACTTTTTGGTCCTGAGGCACAGGTGAATAGTGCAGTAACAGTTCACTGGCCAGATCCAACAATGCATGGGGCTGAGGCTTGATCTGCTGCACACCAGATCATGCCCTGGTCTTGCATGACATATTGCACATATTGCCCTGGCCTGTATGCACCATTTCGGGCCCACCCTGTGTGGCACAAGCCCCCTGGCTGAATCCTGGGTGCTTCCTGGCCCAGAGGCTGTGTTTTCTGGCCTGCAGGGCTTGGAAATTTAGCACTGGGGTAGTGGAGGCAGCATTTATCATGCAATAGGTAGTAAGAGTACTGAGAAAGAGGAAAAGTATTGTGTTAGCAGAGCTACCCATCTTATCTTCAGTTGTAAGCATGAGGATAAGGGAAATAATAGTTCACATTACATAGTATGATTACTGTGGATGGAAAATATATTATTGTTTAAAGGATAGCAACTACTGCATCAGCAACACATGATATCTCTCACAGAATGTTACAAGGGTGAGAGGGAAATCACCTGATGCTGCTGCTATATAAAGTCAGACAACATTTTCTTTCAGTATCAAAGCAGGGTGAAGTCTAGGCAGAAATGTTTGTGTTTTTTCTAATTTTGTAATGCCGGTACTCTTTGAAGGAGCTGTAAAGAACAGGAAAGTTGGATCTCTACTTTCAACTGTCCAAAAATAATGAATTTGGGGGATTTAAGTATCTATATCTATATACATATCTATCAGAGGTGCACCAATGCATCCAAAGGCAACCTGAGCAGGGTGTGGGACCTGGGGCAAATCAGCCTGAGTGGGTCCCATCCCATCTCCCAGATGCAAGGAGAACAGAAGCTGATTTGGCAGTGGGGAGTGGGGCTATCAAGCAGCCCTAACCCAGGCCCCCATCAGGAAGAGGCCTTGGCCCCATGCCCACAGTGCACTGGTGATGCATAGGGGATGCACGTGCACCCCTTGAGCATGGTGGTACACCCGACACTCCCCCCACCCCCACTGCTGACACTGCCAGTGGCATCTGTGGGAGCTTCCCACTTACCGCTGCTGCCATGGTCCCCCAGCTGCTGGGGGCACACATCATTCATGCCACAGTAGGCAGTTTGCCCTCATCTGCAGGCAGCCTGTGCACAAATATGCCCATGACCCCTGTGACACTGCTGGGGGTGCACTCAGAGGCACGGAGCCATCCCCCTCCCTACCTCTATGCATTCCCTAGATGAATGACCTGTGGGGTTGCATTCACTGCCCAACCAAGGCTGCAATCCTGTAAGTCAGCTATCTGATCTGTATTGGCTGGTTAATAATCAGTATCAGTCAAGAAAATCTTTATTGGTGCACCCCTAATGTCCATATACACGTATACATACACTCCCCCCACATACCTCTGTGTGTGTGTATGTATGTGCACATTTGGATCTATAGAGAGAGAAAAAGAGGTCAAAATATGGCGTCATTAAGCTAAAATAATTCAAAAGAAAGATTTAGTTTTGATGATTCTCTACTTCACTTACTTATTGCAAAATGGGAAAAAAAGGACATTTTAAAATTTTCAAAGTTGAAATATTTCATTTTTTCCCCAGTTCAAGGTAACTTGGTTTAAAAATTAAATTTATAGTTACACCAGTTAAAATAAATAGTATTAATAAAAATTAATTTATTTTTATTAACCTGCCTAAAATTTTTTACCATATTGACTCATGACTTAAGATTTCAATTTTCATTGCATTTCAGGGCAAGTTTATTAAAGGCTTTAATTTGTACAACACTTAATAAACTCTGCCACTTTATCTATAAACATCAACACTACAAAACCAAGATTTAGGCTGTTTAAACCAAGAAGCAGGATATTCAGTTATGGCTCCACATGTGGAGATAGCGAAGTGCAAAAAATTGATGTGATCAAAATGTTTAAGGAGTCTTGTACTTTACACCAAAATATCATGTTTGAGCACAAATTTAACATTTACAAAAGGTCACATTCAGCCTTTGATCTGAACTTTTAACTACCATAAGCAAAGCGTGTTTTTCCTGAATCTCAGAGTTTACTATTTGACCACAAAAGTACATAAAATATTGTTCAATTTATAAAAGATCCTTCCCCCCCCCAAAAATAACAAATATGAAAACCTTAATGGCAGCATAATTATGTGATGAGAAAGAAAAACATTATAAATAAAGGTCCCCAAAAAACAAGGTTTCCAAGTTATGGGAAATTCCATTTCCTTTAAAATTTGGATACGAGGTTAGATGGAAACCAAGAGAATTCCAAATTTTTCACAAGATTCAGAGAAAATATTTGTTTTGAAAACATATAGTAAAATAGCTCCTAGGACCTTCTAGAAGTTCAATAAAATTGACATTCACAGACTCTATCCCTTTTCCCCTGAAACCAGCACCCCAAACACTCCTGGTTCCTTGACCAAGGAGGTTGGGGAAGGCAAGAGAAGGAAAGAGGTGCATGAAAAGCTGAGGTCTAAGAATTTTGAGGCCAGACCAAAGATTAGCCTGCCCTGAAACCCTGAACTTCCAAAAGTATTTTGGAGTTCATGTCTAAGATTTTGTGTACAAAAAGAAAAAAAAAATTGCCATTTTCAGTTGAGTTGTCAAACAGCAAAGTATGAAAGGAGATGTTATAAGCATCTATTGGTAAAACAGAAATGAACCCTTTCTCTTTATGGCTGAAGAAATGTCTAAGCCATGCATGCCTATGATTTCAATTCCAACTTTTTGCTGGCCTTGCTTTTTTATTATTATTATTGATTCAGCACTTTTTCAGGTGGTTGAGATAATGCTTATGGCCTGATACATGACCTTAGTTCTCTCAAAATACCTACAGACCTGCTGACTGAGCAGCTGTATATAATTTTGGATTTGTGAACTTTGAGCCTGAAATTACTGGAATGCAGAGTTTTCTAGTTTGCATAAAAGTGAACCTTGCAAACTGACGCCAAAGGGCACTTGTGCACATGACAAAGTTTGCCGGTTTTGTGGTTTGTGTCATGCTGTACATGTGCAAGGTTTTATATGATTTCAGTGAGTTTGCTATGTTGCAATCTAAATCACATTCGTGTGACCTTTAGTTTGTGACGTAGCTATTTGTAACGTTGACGCCTTTGGCAGCTCACCACCTCCACCCCACCACTGTGGGAGAGGTGGGCTGAAGGTAGAAGTGGCAAGGGGCCCCATCCTTTGTTGTTGTTGTTGTTGTGGAGGCTGGCCATGTCTCTTGTGGCCAGGGGTTGAGCTGCTGGTGGGCCAAGTGGCCCCTGAGCTGCAGGGGGGCCCAGTCCTTTCTTCTGCAGTAGTAGCACCCCCTTAGAGCCACCCAGGTGGGCTGCTAGTGGATGAGTGCAGCCGCAGCTTAGGGTCAGGGAACAGATTGAGCTGGTCCTACCCAGGTGGACCTGGGGGGTACTGCTACTGTAGAGGAAAGGTTTGCCCCCTCCCCCCCCCCCACAGCTCAGGGCCCACCAGCAGCTAACCCTTGGTCACAGGAAAGGTGGACAGGCTCTGTGAAAACAAAAACAAAAACAGGATCAGGCTCCTCAGCCCCTTTTTTCCTCCCTCAGAGGAGCCTGCCTGCATGACCTGCATCAAGGCCATGCAGCCCCTGACCTGCAGGGAAGGAGTCCTTCCCTCCTTGGTGGCAGCCCTCCAGGGCCTCCTGGGTAAGGTGCTAGCTGTGTGGGTGCAGCCACAGCTCACAGGCAGCATCCACTAGATCCAGCTCCTCCCCAAGCCCATGCAGTAGAAGCCTGCCAGGTGCTGCTTCCCATGTGGACTCAGGAAAGAGGGGAGCTACTGCCCCCTTCTTTCCTGAAGAAGGACTGAGGCCCCTCACAGCTCAGGGGCTGCTTGGCCTACCGGAAACTTGGCCCATCAGCCATGGCAGACATAGGCAGGCTCTGTGAAAAGAGGAAAAAAGGATCAGGCCCCTTACTATAACAGTGATGGGACCCCCTAGATTGAAATGGTGGGTGTTTTAATTATCACAATTAAAAACACACTGCTTCAATTTAGGGGAGTTAACACCCATTATGTGAACAAGTGGCCAGATCCCTCTGACGCCTGATTCCGATTCCTTAAGAAGGTCCAGAGGGAAGTTTCAAGGGGGAGAATCTAGCCAGGCTAAAGCAACTTTGTTGGCTTGTTTGCCTGCAACAGGTACTAGCCCTGTAAGGCCAACTATGGCAATAAGGCCTGAGTTCTCTCTAATCACTTTGTTGTTAGGAACTCAGCAACATCTAAGACCCATCTATAAGTAAGTTGCTGCACGTGAAACCACAAATTCCTCAATATTTCAAACTTCAACCAGCTTCCTAAAATAGAATGGTGCCACAAGAATCACAACAATCCTCATTTAATACCAAATTTCTGGAGTTTGTTTTGATTTTCCATTGTTATTATCCGAGGGATATTTCCCCTTTAGGATTCTCGTACTCGTTTTTAAATGTTGTAGATGGGATGGTAGCCAGTCTGTAAAGCTACAATCCACAGAATTTACATGACAATGATGAATACGTGAAAGTAGTCCTACATACCTAAATGTTGCCCTAAGTTCATTCACCTTGCTATCTAAATTTTCACACATTTCAAGGGTTAGGGGTAGATAGAATTGATCAAAACAGATGTTTTGATCAATTCTTTTTTTCTCTGTCAACAAATTTCTTTGTAATATTCAAATATTCTTATTTCAAGTATAGCTCTTTGAAATATTGGGGACAGCTTCCTGATACAAGTGCTGCAGCCAACTAGGGGCTGTGTGCTTCTTGACCTCCTGCTCACAACAGGGAAGAATTGGCGGGGAAGGTAGTAGTGGATGACAACTTGGGAAGCAGTGAGGAAAGGAATGATGGAGAGCAGCAGAGTAAAGACCGTGGACTTCAGAAAAGCAGACTTCAGCTCACTCAAGGAACTCGTGGGCAAGATTCCCTGGGAAGCCAGTGAGGGGGAGAGGAGTCCAGGAGAGCTGGTTATACTTTAAGGAAGCCTTAGTGAGAGTGTAGGAACAAACCATCCTAATGCACAGGAAGACTAGCAAGTATGGCAGAAGACCAGTTTGGCTCAGCAGGGAACACTTCAGTAAACTAAATTACAAAAAGGAAGTGGGAATGTGAACAAATAACTAGGGAAGAATATAAGAGCATTGCTCAGGCATGCAGGGATGAAGTCAGGAAGGCCAAAGTGCAATTGGAGTTGCAGCTAGCAAAGGATGTGAAGAGTAACAGGACTAGCAAGTATGACAGAAAACCAGCTTGACTTACCAGGGAACTCTTCAGTAAACAAAATAAAAAAAAGCAGCTTAGAAGAAGTGGAAACCTGAAGAAATAACTAGAGAAGAATAAAAGAGCATTGGCTCAGGCATGCAGGGATAAAGTCAGGAAGGCCAAAGCACAAGTGGAGTTGCAGCTAGCAAGGGATGTGAAGGATAACAAGAAGGGTTTCTACAAGTATGTCGGTAGCAAGAGGAGGATCAGGGAAAGTTTGCATCCCGAATGGGGACGGGCAACCTTGTGATGCAGAAAAGGCTGAGTGACATACATAGTACCCATCTTTAAGAAAGGGAAAAAGGAGGATCCAGGGAGCTACAGACCAGGCAGCCTTACCTCAGGCCCTGGAAAAATCATAGAGCAGACCCTCAAGGAATCCATTTATAAGCATTTGGAGGAGAAAAGGTGACTAGGAACAGTCTGATTGCCTTCTCTGAGAAAGTGACTAGCTCTGTGGATGCAGGGAGACCGGTGGATTTGGTGTACCTTAATTTAGGAAGGTTTTTGATACAGTCTCCCACAGCATTCTCTCAGGCAAGCTAAAGAAGTATGGGATGGATAAATAAACTGTAAGATGGATAGAAAAGTGTCTGGAGCATCAGGCGCAGAGAACAATAATCAATGGCTCAATGTCTAGATGGCAGCCAGTATCAAGTGGAGTGCCCCAGGGGTTGATCCTGGGGCTGGTTTTGTTCAATATCTTTATCAATGACCTGGAAGATGGCATAGAGTATACCCTCAGCAAGTTTGCAGATGACACCAAGTTGTGGGGAATAGTAGACATGCTGGAGGATAGGGCTAAAATTCAAAGTGACTTAAACAGATTGGAGGATTGGACGAAAAGGAATCTCATGACGTTCAACAAAGGCAAGTGCAAAGTCCTGCACTTAGGAGGGAAGAATCCCATGGACCAGTACAGGCTGGGGGCTGACTGGCTGGGCAGCAGCTCTGTAGAAAAGGACCTGGGCGTCACAGCGGACAATAAGCTGAATATGAGCCAGCAGTGTGCCCTGGTTGCCAAGAAGGCTACTGACATGCTGGGCTGTATTGGTAGGTATGTTGCCAATGAGTCAATGGAAGTAATTATTCCGCTTTACTCAGCACTGGTGAGGCCACATCTCGAGAACCCCCACGACAAAAAAGATGGGAAATTGGAAAGAGCCCAGTGAAGGTGACAAAAATGGTGAGGGGGCTGGGACACATGACTTATGAGGAAAGACTAAGAGAATTGGATTTATTTAGTCTAGAGAAGGAGAGACTGAGAGGAGACTTAATACCAGAGGGGTTCAAAAGACAATGGATCTAGGCTATTCTCAGTGGTGACAGATGGCAGAATAAGCAGCAACGGTCTTAAGTTAGAAGATTGGAAGTTTAGCTTAGATATTAGGAAGAATTTTCTAACCTAGGAGGATAGTGAAACACTGGAACAGGTTACCCAGAGCGGGGTGGAAGCTGCACCCTCGGAGGTTTTCAAAACCTGGCTAGACAATGCTTTGGCTGGGATGATCTAGTTGGGCTTTGAGCATGGGGTTGGACTAGATTATCTCCTGGGGTCCCTTCCAATCCAAACCTTCTATGATTTTGTGGAAATCATTTCAAAGGAAACTGCTTTGAGAACGTCTAAGAGGAAAGGAGACACCCAGTATCTTGGAGGGTAAGAATACTTCCTAAAATGTAAATGCTACAGTTTTAAGTCCTTGCTCTACCTAAAATTAACTTCTAACTACCAGTAATGTGGGGTAAACTGCATTCATTGGACTCAAAACTGTAATCCCAAAACTAGCTTCATTTGGCAGAGATTTGAGTGTCTACCCACTTGGCTAGAATTGAAATACGAATCAACTGATATTGAGATTAATGATTGCAACTTTAATTAGGAGGGTTAAAGAGGAATGCTTCTTTCCCGATTTATTAAAAGGAACATGTATAGACAGACTGGTTTATTTATTAAAAAAAAAAAATTATCAACCTAATAAATATAGTATTCTGTTTTAATACTGATGTGATTTCTTTTTCCTTTTATTTGTTTGAATGTTATGCTTTCACTTAGCTATTTTGTCTTATTGGGTATGCTTATGTGTACACACACACGAATACATGGGTGTGTATAGATAGATAGCTAGATAGAAAGGCCAGAAGGGACCTCAGAAGATCATCAGGTCCAGCCCCCTGCACCAAGCAGCCAAGATAACTGGGGTCAGGTGACCCCAGCCAAGTGACTGGCTTGAAGATTGAAGATCTCCAGGGTAGATGACTGCACCAGGTCTGAAGGCAGCTTATTCCATAGTCTGGACACCCCGACTGTGAAGAAATTTTTCCTAATGTTGAGCCTGAATTGATCTTCCAGGAGTTTGTGGCCACTATTCCAGGTTTTCCCCTTGGGTGCCTTGGTGAACAGTTGCTCACCGAGCCCTTGATGTACTCCCCTAGTGTAGCGGTAAGCTGCTACCACGTCCCCTCTCAGCCTTGTTGTCCTCAGGCTGAAGAGTGCCAGATCCCCCCGCCTTCCCTCACGTGGCTTGCCGTGTAAGATTACGATCATACAGGTGGCTCTTCTTTGGACTCTCTCAAGCTTGTCCATGTCCTTGTTCAAGTTTGGTGCCCAGAACTAGACACAGTACTTCAGCTGCGGTCTGACCAGTGCTAAGTAGAGCAGACTATATGATTGTAAGCATATGTGAATTGGATGTTTCCTCCCCAAATCTCATAATTCTAAACCTGAGGATTTTCTGGATCACAACTCTGTGATCTATTTATTGCTGCTCCATAAAATTGCCCAGCTGTACTCTGAGTGTCGTCTGAGCTAGAACCTTGTTGGTTGTTGAGAAAAATATAACTTATTAATTATTTCTTTTGATAAGAAACATAGGTTGAGGGTCAGGTGTGGTGAATATGAGCTAATCACCTTATAACAATTTTGTACTTCTCACAGGCTGCTTGCAGGCATTAACCCCTTCCCCCATGCTTACCAGAAGCAGTGTGTTAACTTTGACTCAGCTCTGCAGAATCTGTAGCAGCCATGTGCTTCAGCAGGACTTTCTGGCACTTTTATCTAATAGCTGATTCAATCAGCTATTAGATAGAAGCATCAAAAAAACCCTACTAAAGTACCCAATCTATACAGACATCAGGCAAGCTAAGGCACTGTCTTTTCTGGACAGGCACAGGACTCAGCATGTGAATGCACTGAATTTAAAGTAAAGCACCATTTGTTCCTTTTTTTAACATCTGCAAGCAGCCACAATGTTTGCAAATAAAAATACATGTGCTTTTTTATGGATTCAATAAGTGAAATTAAGAAATCACAAGAAATGAGACAAGATGGGCTGCATCCCCACATGCAGGCATGTGGAGTTTGGGGTGCCACAGACCACATGGAGCAAACTGCTCCAGCATGCCAGGAGCTAGGCAAGTACAGTTTGCCCAAAGCAGGACAATGTGTCCCTCAACAAAGCGCACATGCAGGAGTGTGTGCTGAGGCACAAATTAGCAGCACAAATTTGCGTTGCCATTATTTGTGCTGCTGCAAGCACATGCTCCTGCTTGGCTAGTTGAGACCATGCAGTCTATTGACTTTGGCTATGCCTTATGTTCATGGAAGGGCAACTGATTTAATGACTATTAAAGCACCAGAAGTGCTTGAAACAAAAAATATATATATATATATATGATTTATCTAACCAATCTCAAGTAAACCACACAGCTCATATTTTGAATATTCACTCTTCATTCCTAGTGTAACAATTTAAAAAAAGATACTCTACCTGTCAAATAAATTCAAATAATGAATGAACAGGAGAAACTTGCAATCTGCTTGTGGATATTGGACATGCAAAATAAGCTTAATTCATCAACTAAATTACATGTTGCCAATTCACTCAGCTCTTATTTCCAGGACATGAATTTATTATATATATCCACAACAGATTCAAAACAGGTACTGTCAGACAAATTCTGCCCCCTACTGAAGTCAATACAGTTGTATCAACCTAGGCCAGAGGCTGAAATCGGAACAAACACATTCCCACAACCATTACATATGATCATTTTTGTGTGTGTTCCAGACTGTGCAGATTACCACAAATAAAACTAATCATAATTTGTCTTTATATGGAAGGAAAAGAAAGATTTGTATAACCTTGATATGATGTAAGTACATTTAGAATCAGAACAAAGGTTAAAAAAAAGCTATTGAGACAAATTCTGTAGTATTAAACTGTACAAATCCCTGTTGGACTCAGTGGGAATTAATAGATTAACAGATTCTGAGGTGAGAAAATTATTATGGTAATCCAATTTGACCACAGAATCTAGTTCAGTATTTTCTGCCTCAAGCATATACCTACAGTTCAAGCTAAAATGTATTTTTAGAAAGAGATCTAGTCTTGGATTTAAAAACTTAAATGACTGGAAATTTAACAAGGCCCTAGGTAAGGCATTACAATGACAAATAACCTATATTGTCAAGTATCTGAAATGTATTTATAATCTGAATTTATCTACCTGCAACTTCCACCCACTGGCTCTTGTTATGCTTTTGTCTAAAATTAAATTCTACTATCAAGAATTTTCTCCCCAGGTAGATACTTGGAAGGCCAAGATAATTTCCTCTTAACCTTCTCTTCCATCATCCTCCAATTATAAGGCATCTTTCTCAGACTTCATATAATTCTTGCAGCACCTTTTTGAACCCTTTTCCTCATATTCATCACCTCTGTTGAAATGTGACATAAGAAATTGGCACAGAGTTCTAGCCATAACAAATCTCACTTATGCACTGAGGCAATGGTCCTCCTTATTTCTACTTTATATTTCCCTGTTTATGCATACAAATGTCAGCACTCTTAGCTAAAAGATTATACTGAGACTTCAACTCAATTGGTTATGTACCATGACCTTTAAATTATTTTTTTGTCACTGCAGTCTATAGTCCTCCATTCTGCTACCCTGCTACCTCCAGCCTACCTACCCTTACACCTGCTGGGAGGAGTCAGCCAAATCCAACCAATCACGTAGGTTCTTAACCTGCATGCAGGACCTTCTCCTAACGCAAGAGGTATATGGTCCCACTAGGGGGAATGCCTTACTGGACTTGGTGACTGGCTATGGGGGAGGGCCTGGTAGGGGAGCTGCAGATTCGTGGTCACCTTGGGGACAGTGGCCACCAAAATTTGCATTCACCATACAGCATAGGGTGGGTAAGATAATTAGTAGGGTGGAAGTGCTTGACTTTAGGAAGGCTAACTTCAGTGTGCTTAGGAGTCTAGTCAATGCCGCACTGTAGGAGTAGAGCATTGGCGAGATGAGAGTCCAGGAAGGGTGGTCATTCCTAAAGGAAGTGATCCTTTGGGTGCAGAGGAAAACAAATCACAAGTATGAGGGAAAAGGAGAAAAAAAAAAACCAAAAAAACTTCCTTGGCTAAACAGGAAAATCCAGGGGAGCCTATAAAAGCAAAAAGAAGGCATGTAGGCAGTGGAAGCAGGGGGAAGCTACCAAGGAGGAGTGTACCTACTTGGCCTGCACTTGCAGGCAGGCAGTTAGAAAAGCCAAAGCAACTACAGATCTGGGGCTGGCAACACAAATTAAAGACAACAAAAAGTATTGTTTTAGGGAGTACATACGTAGGGAGTACAAGGAAGGTACAGGGCAGCATAGGACCCCTACTGAACAAGAAGGAGCAATTAGTGATAGACAGGAGGGACAAGGATCGTATTTGTGGGAGTCCAGTGGGAAAAATAATGCAGCAGGGAAACCAGCAAAGATTTGTAGCAGGTAGATCATGCCTGACCAATCTGGTTTCGTTTTATGACAGGGTCAAAAAATGCTTAGATGCAGGAGTAGAGGTAGATGTCATTTTCTTACATTTTAGGCCTTTGATACAATATCTTATCCCATTCTCATAAATAAATGAAGAGGCTGTGACATAGATGTTTACATGGTCTGGTGGGTGACAAATTGGCTTAGCAGTCACACCCAGAGAGTGGTAGTAGATGGGTTGGTATTGACCTGGAAGGATTTGGGTAGTGGGGTCCTGCAGGGTTTGGTCCTTGGACCTGTACTCTTCAATATCTTCATCAGTGACTTGGATGCGAGTGTGAAGTACACTCTGTCCAAGTTTCTGGATGATACTAAATTGTGGGGTGAAGTGCACACTCCAGAGGGTAGGGAATGATTGCAGGCAGACCTGGACAGGTTAGAAAGTGGGCAGTACACAACAGGATGCAGTACAACAAGGACAAATGCAGAGCGCTGCATCAAGGCGCAAAAATATCCAGCACACCTACTGGCTGGGAAGTGACCCTCTCAGCAGCACAGAAGTGGAAAGGGATCTTGGAGTCATAGGGGACTCCAAGAGGAACATGAAACATCAGTGTGATGAAATCATGAGCAAAGCTAACTGCACTTTATCATGAATCCAGATGCATGACAAATAGATCCAAGGAAGTGATACTTTGCCTCTATGAGGCATTGGTCAGACTGCAGTTGGAGTACCGCATCCAGTTTTGGGCTCTGTACTTCAAGAAGGATGTTGATAGACTCGAGAGGGTCCAGAGGAGAGTTACTTGTATGGTTAGGGGCTTATAGGAAAAGCTGTATGAGAAGAGACTGAGGGACCTGGACCTTTTCAACCTCCACAAGAGAAGACCGAGAGACGATCTCATGGCTGCCTACAAATTCATTAGGGGAACACAGCAAGAGATTGGAGATGCTCTGTTCACCAGGGTGCCTCTTGGGGTAACAAGGAACAATGGATACAAACTGACAGAGCAGATTTAGCCTGGACATCAGGAAAAACTTCACAGTGAGGGTGGCCAAAATTTGGCATGGGTTTTCAAGGGCGGTGGTGCTCTCCCCTACCTTGGGGGTCTTACGAGAAGGCTGGATAGGCATCTGGCTGGGGTCATCTGACCCCAGCACTCTTTCCTGCCCAGGCAAGGGGTCAGACTCGGTGATCTGTTGAGGTCCCTTCCAATCCTAGCATCTATGACTCTATAAATCTTCTTTCCTTGTTCCAAGTTTTCTAAACTTGCCTTTGGCTGTCTTAACATGTAGTCATGTTATTTAAATGTATCACCGATCTAGCCTAGAGCAATTTAGCCGTTTATTTAGGCAGAATGCAACAGTCCTAAATACTGAATTAGTGAAAACTGTGATCAACGTTTTAGAAACATGTCTGAATAGATGGCAAACTTTATGCATGAATAGCATACATACATTGGTTAATCTGAGAATAATAATCAGTGAACACAGTTTAGCCATATTTAAGTCAGATGAAATGAAAAAAAGAATTAAAAATGACATTGCAAAATGTTTATTGACACACATGCAATAAGGTAATATAAGTATATATGAGCTGGAAAGCTACAAATGTTTGAGATTTAAAGAATGAAGTTATTGAATGAACTACTTTATTTTAAAATTTATGAGATAGTTAAAGGAATTAATCTAGGACCCAAGGCAAAATTAAAAAAAAAAAATTGAGACTCAGAAAGGAAGCTATGGTCATATGTACAGAATCTGGACAGTCACAAGTAAATATATTTAAATGTGATGAAGTGCCAGCAGCACTGAAATCCCGAAGAAAATAGACACATGTAATTTACAAAATGTCAGATTGCCCAGGGCACACTATGGAGATAGACTAGCTCCTTTTCATCATCTGTGAGCATTTACTCATACTAGCTTGAAATAACACCTTCTTGCCAAAAGTAATACCGTGATCATTCAGATACAAAATTCCCAGAAGCCATGGTGTACCTAAAGTAATGAAATCAGTGAATGGATGGGTGAGGGGCTCTAAAGATTCTTATGAATGGGAATTCAGATATAAAGTACTGTATTACTAAGAAATCCACAAACAAATGGACTGGCTGAGAAAACAGCTCAAATTAATAAAAGTGTACCAGAGAAAGTAAGATCCAGAGGAGATGATGATCTCTATTCTGGTGTATTGGACTAAAAAATAATTCCTGTAGTAGTGTGCAGTTCATCATATCAGGTGCAGGTAAGTAACTTAAATCTAAGCAGCTTCCTCTGCGTGTAGGTCAGGAGACCCCCCCTCCTTTCCCACTTAAAATCATGAATCAAATGAAAGCAAGAGATAATACCAAATATAGAGCTGAGCACATCTGCAGATGTTAAATATAGCCAAGTTTGTCCATGAACCAAGTCATGTGGATGCTAAACAAAAATCTGTTACTCTTAAACACATAAAACATTCTGTATTTATGCATAATTGAAACACCCGAAGGTAAAATATTCAGATGCTATAGCCAGCTGATAAAAAGAGGAAAAGTAGTAAAGAAAAATACAAGACTTTGGGGACTGTGGTGTATATGACACAGGGTGTAAAAACTGACAGTAACTATACCTTAAGCTATCAAGTAATTCTAGCAAAGATTATTTAATTGAAGGGAGAAAAAAAGAATCAAATGTGTTTTGCCATTATACGCCATATTCAGTAGCAGAGTTAACTGTGAGCCATTGTAATCTACAAAGTCTACAGGAAAAGAATAAATACAATAAAATAGAAGTAGGTGAAATAAATAGTCATAATAATCCTCTTCCCTGCTAAGAGAATTTAGTAATCTAACTTGAAATCTAGAGGGAAAGGAGAAAGTTTTAGTGTGTTTGTTTGTACTGTCTGACATATCCAGCTCTGGTACATTTAAATAGCCAGGGGGCTTGTGACTGGGATTTCTTTTTCATACTCCTGTTTTAATTAAAGTGTACTCCCATTTTGCATTACCAATACCTGAAGTAACAAGAAAAATTCTCTACATGCATACTTTTGTCCTTTGACAGCTTGGCAACACCAAGTTATTTTCCTCTTAAAATTGAAAGCAGTTTGAAATACACTAGATTGACAAACCCTAAAGGATAGCTTTCCCCATTTACCTACTTTGGGGTGACTACTACTTCTAGAAGGCAAGGAAATTATTCTATAATTTCATTTGCATACATTTTCCCCCTATTATATTGCCAATAAATCATCAAATAATAGAGCATTCCCTTTTAAAATGATTGGGAAACATTACATTATCGCAAACAGTTGTCTCTTAGAACACCCTTTCAAAATACACGTTTGACTGCAACTGCTGTGTCAAATTTTTGCCTGGATAAATTACAATAGTATGACTTAAGAGGAGTAATATTAATTTCAATGCAACTATCTTGATAAAGTTCAGTTAAAGATCTGGCCCACAATCTTTTACAGTTTTCTTATTATTGGCAAACAGGCATACACTTTTCCCCTGAAATATATACCAACAACTATTTTCTGCCTTGGAAAGGCTGTTCAAATTGAAATAGCTTGTAAGCGAGAAACATAAAACTGCTTACCTATGGCAGCACACCGTGACCATCATGATGTTTTTTAAAGATGTAGCAGCAGGTCAAATGGAAGAGAGGAGTTTCTTTGGAAACCAATAACGATCTTTTCTTTTCCTGTTGCTCTGGGTTGAACATTCCTTCCTGTTGACTTTAAATAAGGTCTCAATTCTAGGTGTCCTCCGTGAATCTTTGGCTGAAAAGATCAGAGTAGGTCAAAGTCAAAACTAGTAG
Source organism: Caiman crocodilus (assembly GCA_030014935.1). Classification (NCBI taxonomy): domain Eukaryota; kingdom Metazoa; phylum Chordata; order Crocodylia; family Alligatoridae; genus Caiman; species Caiman crocodilus. The sequence goes on along the minus strand of JAGPOW010001543.1, from coordinate 1,789,352 downwards.
GTGCTTGGAGATGAAGTTTTGGATGACAGTTATCAAGCAACAGATTTGAAATGATTGCACACTTGGCATAAGTTGAGAGTTTTCTACACATAGTGTAGCTCCCAATCACTTGTTTTTCTTTTCAAGTCCTCTATAATCAGTGCAGTCACAAAAAGGTCCACTGTCCATCACCTGGCATTGGAGTAGTTCCTCAGTCTCCCTCTTGTGTGTTGCAAAATTAACAAAAGTCCCTGAAAACAGGGCAACTGAGATATTTTCAAGCAACTGCCCATTCTGCTCTTCAGTTACTTGCCACAATATGCATGAAGCTATAGATAAATGAGTCTATTCACTGGCTTCCTTTCCACAGACATGCATAGAAGTTATCTTCCAAATATTAAAAACCCAACCATGACTTTCCATCTATGAGACTGGTGTCACAGGCCAGCTGGGCACTGTGAGTCTGTTCATTTGGATCAAGGAGGCAAGTAGAGAGTGGAATAAAGGTAAATTTACTATAGCTTACACACATACAACAGTTAACAGAAAGATAAATGCGATAAGCAGATAAGGCAATATAAAAGAGCTAGTA
>JAGPOW010001543.1:1756434-1779763 GCA_030014935.1 Caiman crocodilus | reverse complement strand
CTTCCTAGGGAAGTTGTTCTTGCTCCTACCTTGGGCACCTTCAAGAATAGATTGGATAGGTACTTGGCTGGGGTCCTGTGACCCTGGCACTCATTCCTGTCATTGGTGGGGGGTCAGACTAGATGGCCTTCTTCAGGCCCCTTCTGACCCTAGATACGATGATACTATTCTTACAATATCCAACAAAAGATTTATGAGCCCAGCATCCCAGACCCCCCCCAACACTTACCCCTTTGGTTGCCAAAGTTTAGGAAAGACCTTCCAAAATAGGCCTTTGTTGGTCTGTAGTAATACAAAGTGGAATACAAAGCCTATTAATAAAGCCTGTACATTTTGTCAATAAGATAAACAATATTATCTTTTATAAGCTGAGCTTATTAGTTGCTCTGACTCTGTCAGTATTTAACAGAGTACTAAAAAATGAAGCAAACAGAGCATTAGAAAATAAATAGTTTATGTGCAAGGTATTGGTGAGGAGAAGAGCAAGAAAGACCTTATATTTACAAGAAATATTAATAATTAAAGATGCCCTTAAAGTCCCCTTCAAAAACAAACCTAAAGCCATGTCAATTAAAAATGAAAAAGTTATCAGCACAGCTTCAGTTTGAAGCAATACAGTACAGCTTTATCTAATGTGCTATATCTCTTCTGAGAATGTTAATACATATTTCTTAAAATGGATTGGCACATAGACATATTTAATTTACTTTAATGCAGTTGGATTATTGAGAGTGCCAACAGTGACCTCCTTCCCTCCCTGCATCCAAATCAAATATGCAGCCAGGACACTTTTATATGAATGCCTTAAAATGCTTATATCATGGTGGATGTGATGCTTTTGTTTCCCTTATTAATTTTGGTAAGGTACAGATGTTCCACCTATCATACATTAAGCATGCAGAAAGCACCCTAAAGTAGGGTTGCCAACTCTTACTGAAGCAATTCTGGGAGATTCTCCTCCACCCCCCGGCATGACTTGGCCCATGATTTTTTGGGCCAATACCTATGGCTGATTTTTAGCGAGCTATATTGGCTGATATGCAACCAGTCAGCTTGGAAAGCAGCATCCCACTGAAGTCTGGTGTGGGGGAAGGGGCAAGGAGGGAGGGAAGGAGTGTGGTGGGGCAGATCAATCGAGGCCTCTCAGTAAAGGAGGGAGCAGGGCAGGGGCTGGGGCAGAGCACAGGACAGAACCGTAAGATGTTTGTTGGGGGGGACAGCTCCTGTCACTATGTGCGCCCTAGGAGGGCATGAGAGGTATATAGCCCTGGATCTTTGTGTGGGGCAAGTGTGGGCTGCCACTGTGTTGCTGAGCTCTTTCCAGCAGGGATCTGGGCTGGGCTGCACTTGAGGCAGGCAGTGGTGCTGCTGAGAGGGGTGCTATGGGGGAGGTTGCAGCCACCCCAAAATTCACCATAGCCCCCACTCCTAGCACCACCACTGCTTTCCCTGAGTGCAGCCCTAGTCCAACCCCCCCCTTCTGTGAAGAGCTTGATGTCACCCCCAGCCCCAGCGGCTGCCTACTATTGCCCCATGCACAGATCCAGGGACACATACTCCTCATGCCTCCCCAGGGTGCATGCAGCAGTGGGACCTGCCACCCCCTCCCTGTGCCACCCAGATGAGCCGTTCCCTGCTGCGTCCTGTGTCTCACCCTGTTGTAATACAATAGCTATAATTGCTGTAATTGCTTTATATGGCTATTTTATAATGGATCTTGTTAGGATTTAGTTGTCATAATATTTTAATCAGTCATTTTTCTTCTGTATCAAATATTAAATAACCATAGAATAACCATTAGGGCTGTGTGAACCTTCAACCCTAGATTTGATTCGTCAGAGAATCGGCCTGATTCAGTGGCTGAATCTGAATTGAATCAGGAGACCCTTTAATCTCTCCAAATTGAATCAGAACCCTCCAAACAGACTCAGAGAGATTCAGTAATATGAACATAGACATGGCTTTAAATACTTTTTTCTACATACCTCAGTGGTATGTAGCTCATCATTGAGGAGGTGGCTCATCAATGCTGGGTCAAATGGAGCATCCCACAGGCTGCTTTGTCCCAGGCCGTGGGAGCTCAGAGAAACCAGAAGTACCATGGTGGGCACTTCTGGTCTCACTTCATCTTCTAAGCTGGCATGCCAGCTTGTAAGATGCTGGTCAACAGAATTTTTACTCTACTTTAAATTCCTTATTGCTTAGCATAAATACATCTGACCAGTTGATCTCATGATTTTATAACTTAAGTTTAATATAAGAAAAATGTTTATGAAAGGTCTGTGGTATGTCTGGCATGTTTAAAAAGAGGTAATGAAAGAGTGCGTGTCATGCCAGGGTCCTACAGGAAGACCGCGATCTCCTTAAGGCCTGCTCTCTCCATGCCAAGTCAGCCCAAGGGCACCCTCTAACTCTCGCCCACCACATCTCTGTTCAAATATTTTAGGGAGGCTACCTTACGTCTTCTTGGACATGGTTACTTCTGGCCCCATGAACTCCTAGACTTCTCGTGGGTCCCTCTCTACAATGGGTGCTTCGACAGCACCCTAGTCTTAGGGGCTATGCATGGCTCGAACCACTTCTTGTACCACGCCCCAAGCCTCGCAGTTGGAACGTACGTGACAGACCAACGTCTACAGTCACCCTTTCTGGGGTACTCTCCGTAGCGCTGCCTTCTCTCAGGCATCCTCCGCAGTGCTGCCCTCTCTGTGGCCTTTGCAATAATGCCACCCTTCTCTCCAGGCCCTTCCCAGCACTGCTGCCCTCTCTTCGGGCCTTCCCAAGTGCTGCCCCCTTCTTTGGAGCCTTCTCTGCACTGCTGCCCCCTTCTCTGGGGCTCACCATACCTGCATTGGTGAGCCCCAGAGAGAGGGCACTATTGAGAAGCCCCCATGCCTGCACTGGGGCTTCTCAATAGTGCCCCTCCTGGGGTGGGGTCTATGCACCCCATACACTGCACCCTTACTAGTGCTAGGGTCCCCACACTACTGTGGGTCCCCTATGAGGCCTCCTCCAATCCCCAATAGCCTCACCCAAACTACCAGTGATACAACAACAAAACAAAACCCAAGCCCCTAGACTACAACTTAACTTAAAGCTGCCCAGCTAAAACCATGGTGATAAAATATCTTTGAGCTACCATCCTTTACTCTGCTAGAGCAGTTCCTACAGTTCTCACATCTCAGCTGCAGGAGCTCCTCCCTGTCTGGCTGCTGGCAGGGAACTGTCCTGGCCTCAGCTTCTGGGCTTTATAAGAGCCAGGCCTTGCCCCTTACAGTCAGTTGACTGCTGGCAGGTGTGGGTTGTTTGCTGACTCCTGTTGCCCTGGCAACCACCAGCTGGGCTGCTTATTCACTGCTAGGGATTTTCCTCTAGCAGTTTCTTCTCTTTAGGAGCAGGGCACCTTGGTGCTCTGCAACAATGAGGAATGGATGTATGTGACTATGTGAAGAAAGATGGTCCTTTTGCAGCAGGTGAAAATAGCCACCTGTGGTTTAACAGTCAAAGGTTGCAGCAATGTCGAGTCAGCAGTTAAGGATTACCAAATACTAAATCATGCCTTCACCCTAACAGCTGAAGATTACAGGCAACAACCCCCCTCAAAGATTGCAGACTGCAAAGCCAGCAGATCATGTCCTACCAATCCCAGCATGCCAACAGGACAAGGAGGATGACCTTTGCATCTGACTCAGCAAAATCCATAGGCTTGTATGGACAGCTATCAGCATAAAGAATTAACACAAAGAAAAGGCTTTGCGTCTGTCTACCTGCAAGAAGGAGTTTTGAGCATGCCCACAAGACCTGACTCCATTCCTCGTGGTTGGTTTGGCTGGCCATCAGACTGACTCAAGCATCTTTCTAACTTGGTAACACCTTAAACTTTGCAGGAATGTCCGACTATCTATGTGTATACTTGTTTGTTTTGTATGAATTAAAGAATATGCATGGGAATGAGTGAAGCAGATAATCTTATTGTTCTTTATTCCTTTTATATTTTATGTTTTAAAAAATGCAGCATTGTGCCTTTTGCCCTGATGATTCCCACTTGTTTTTTAATTCACACTGTACACCCTGTGTGTACAAAAACCCCAGTTGTGAAGTGCCTGCCCTGACCCAGCCCCACTCCTTCCTTCACTGCTGGGGCCTTGATCTGTCTCCCCACACCCTTTCCATCACAACAGACTTTCCAGCCAGATGCAGCTATTCTCCTTGCTGCTGGGCTGAGCTCCTGGCAGCCTGTATGCTGCACTGTGGCTGTGCATGTGCGCTAGGCATTTATCCACAACATTACTGGCCACATGAGCCAACAAGAGCTGATTGCCGATATTGTCAATTTTCCTTATATCAGTGCTTATCCGATATAGGACTGACACATCAGTGCACCTCTAGTCATTAATTATACTGTTCAAACAGTTCACAATATCAATCTCCCATATTGCTTTCAATAGTTACTGGGAGATTGATGCTGATTCCGGCAGATTCCTGGCCAATCCGGGAGGGTTGGCAACCCTAATTAATGCCATTACTGAACAGATGTTCACAGCCACTGCAGAGGCTGCTGGAAAATAGAGACTGTTGCAGGTTCAGTCTGGCCTTTGGGCTGCACTTTTCCCACCCCTGCTCCATATGCATCCTCCTTGTGGACTCAAAGTAGACAGATTTAAAAAACGGAGGATGACCACAGAAAAAAGGGGGTGGGGTGGAAAATGCAAAGAACACCCAAAAGATAAATAAATTAAATAGTACTCAGTGGGGAAAGAAAGATGAGAGATACCCATCTTTTGTCACCTGTTTTTACTTAATGACAACATTTTTCCATGGCTGCATTTAGGGTATTTTAGAGGTACAAAACTCCCAGTATTTTAGCATTTAAGAAAGCTTGATTTAATATTCTCAAATGGATCTCAGGGACAGAGATAAGTTGTGAGGGCTCAGCAACATATGGATTGGCCCTCAGGGGTAACTAGGAGGGCAGCAGGGTGGAGAGATCAGTTACTGAAGCTGAAAGGGGAGATCCAACAGACGTAGTCCAAAGCCAAAGTCAGGACCCAGGAGCAAGGTAGCAAGTTTCAGGGCAAAATCTGAGGCCAGGAAAACCAGAGACAGCAAGGCCAATGTTGAGCTTCAGGGGAAATTCAAGATCAGGGTCAGGAAAACCAAGGCTAGATCAGAAGTCAGAATAACTAGGGAGAGTTGTGAAGACAAGACTTGACAAAATAGACTAAGCTATGTCAAGGGGTGCCTGAAGCTGCAGATGTGTTTAAAAGGGGTTTGTAGCACTTTCAGCAGCCAATATGGTTGCAGAGAACTGGTCAATCATATTAGCCAGGGGCAGGCGTGGTAACTCACATGCTTGGCCTAGCCAGGCCTGCTTGATCAAAGTCCACAACAGAAATCAAATGTCTTCTTACTTTGTGCCAAATAGCTACAGAATGTATGAATCATATGCACAAAGATAAATATGAACACCAGGTGATTCAAAATGAGTTAACCAAGATCATTTTTAGAGAAACATTTGAATCATTTCTCACTAAGAGGTTAAAGGGATTGCATCTTCTAGTGTCAAATTACTAGAATAGCATTACAAGATATGCCAGATACATTCATAGATAAGAAGGAAATTCCATATGTGAGAACAGTAAACCCCTTCTCATTGTCCCCAAAGGCAGTTGGATGTACCCTCCAAACCAATTGCATAGAAAGTATTTTCTAATAATGCTAGTACAGTGTTCCACAAAATACATTGCAGTAATCTTGCCAGAAATAACAGAAAGGCATAGGAGAAGTCCAGATCTGAAAGACAAGACTACATATTTCTTTTATGCCAGGTACTTATGCAGATGCTCTTGGATGCAGCTACTACATGAACATCTAAGTGAAGAGCTGCACTTAGCACTGCTCTTCTAACCTGAAATTTGAACAAGAACAGAGTCTTTTTTTCAGGTGAATAAGCAGATATGTAAATAGTCCTCCTTTCTCTACCTGTTTTCTAAACCCACAAGATCACCTTATGCTTCTTTGGACTCTTCAGCGTTCAGACTAATCCAAGCAGTTTAACAGAATCATAGAGAAGTAGGACTGAAATGGCCAGAGGCCATTTAATCCATTTCCCTACCTGAGGCAGGATCATCCTTATCAAGACCATCCTATACAATCCATAATCTAAACTCTCCATAAAATTACTACCAGCCGTGACACAACATAGACCTGCAATGCAGGTGTATGTAAGCAGGGGAACCATGGCAGCCAGCATCCTGCTTCTATGAAATGCTTTCAGTACATGCTCAGGAGATCCCAAGTAGAGGGCCACAGCCCCTACTACAACAGAAAGCAAAAACTGCACAATCTGTACTAATCTGACCATGGGGTAAAATTACGTCCTGACCCCATATGTGGGGATTGGTTTGAACCTGACTGGAGGGATAAGACTGGGAACTTCAGCTTTGGTCCCAGCAGAAGCACTGACACACACACCCCAGTCAAAATCCCTAGCCTTGGCTGTAGCCAACACCCAATGCCTCTGAGAGAGATAGCAGAAATGTGGGCAGGGGCAAATAGTAAAGCCCAGAAACATGGGAAATACCCAGAATGGAAAATAGGCATCAGGGCTGTGAGAAATTTCACTGGCTCTTTCGATTCCACACTGGTTTGACTCATTTTGAGGTCAAAACAGCAAAATCAAATTGAAACAAAGGACATTGAAACAGCCTCAAAACAAAACAAGGCTAGTTGAAACATTTCAGAAATTTCAAAACAGTTTGAGTTTCAAAGCAGCTAGCAGGTGGGAGACAGGGGAGAACCAGGGCTGCACTCTCAACAGTAGCCAAGAGTGCAGCCCTGGCTCCCTCATCTCCTGCCATCAGGTTGCAGGAAGCTGATCACAGCACAGGGGAAGGGAACTGAACTTGGGATGAGGAAAGGAACTGAGCCTAATTGCTCAGTTCCCCTCCCCAGCCCTATGATCGGGCTGGGGATAGGAAGTCAGTCCAGCTGGGACTGAAGTAAACACAGAACAGTGCCATTTCACACAGCCCTAATAGGCATAGCTATGCGTAGATCATCCCTGAGAAATGGCAGTCCAACCTCTTCTTGAACACCTTCCACAACTTTCATAACGTCCCTAGGAAGTCTATTCCACTGCCTTACTTTTCCGTGAAGACATTTTTCCAGACATTGGTCTTCATCCTCCTCTCTGCAGCAAGAGAAAAAAGTTGCTTTCCCTCCTTGTTATGGCAGCCGTTAAAGTCTTTGAAGACTGCTATCATGTTCTCCCTTAAGTGTCTTTTCTACAAGCTGAACATGACTAGCTCCTTTAACCTTCCCTCATATGACTTGCTTTCAAAGACCTTTATCATCTTTGTTGCCCTCCTCTGGACCCTCTCTAATTTTTTCATGTCCTTTTTAAGATGTGGAATCCAGAACTGTACACAGTACTCCAGAGGACGGCTAACCAGTACCTAGAGGCATTAATACTTCTATTGATGCACCGTCAAACAGCGTTCGCTGTTTGTTTGCTGCATCATGGTGCAGACTCATACTGAGTGCATGAAGTACCAAGACTCCCAGATCCTTTTCCTTAGTGCTGCCCTCCAGCTAGATGTCACCCATTTTATATTTGTGTTTTTGATTTTTCTTCCCAAGATGTACCACTTTGCATTCTCACACTGACCTTCATCCTATTAGCTGTAGCCCAGATTTTATATCTGTCCAGATCCTTCTGAATTACCTTTGCATCCTCCAATGTGTTTACAATCCTTCCCAGTTTTGTCATCTGCAAACTCACTTAAGCTTTTTATGACATCATCCAAATCATTAATAAACATGTTGAAGGACACTGGGCTCAGAACAGACCACTGTGGGACTCCACTCAAAGCCTCCTCTGATTCTGATGTGGACCCATTAATAAATTACCCTTTGCTTAAGGCTATTGAGTCAATTATCTACCCACTTTATAGTAGTTTTGTCTAGCCCACATTTCTCTAATTTGCTTAGGAGCAGGTCAATGTGGGAGCTTGTCAAAAGCCTTGCTGAAGGCCAGATACACCGGGGTGAACAATTATTTTGGCTGGAGGGCTGCTTAATGAGTTCTGGGCAGGTGCTGAGGCCCATACACACAATTTTTTTCAGAAAATATCATTTTAATAAATAATAGATAAAAAACCCATATACTTAAAAAGAAATTTTAAAAATCAAACAGTAGCCACTTGCAGGCAGCTGAGTGGGTGGAAGATGGCTGGGAGCTGGAGCTAGAACCCCAAGCACTAGGGCAAGAGCTGCTCAGCTGCAGCTTCCTCCAACCTGGCTGGGCACCTGTGGTCCAGCATGCATCCCTATGGCTTTCCCACACTACCTGCTACCTAGGAGGAGGAGCTGTGTGAGGTGAGGGGAGCCAAACAGTATTCAAACAGGTGCAGCTGCACTGGGAGTGGCCCTGCCAGGAAGCTGAGTGCACTGGCCAGGGCTGGGGTGGCTAGGAGTGTGCCACAGGCTGCCCCAGATGGAAGTGAACAGGGCTTGGTCTCATGTGGAACACCATGGGTTGGATACAATTAATTAATCAGGCACCTGCCTGTGAACTGGATTCAACCCATTGGAGGACTGGATCTGACCTGTGGTCTGTATTTTGCCCATCCTTGCCCTAAACCCACACTTGAGATTGCAAGAGAAATTCTTTAGCAGGTAGAAGAAGACAGTTCAGGAGTCTTTGAAATGATCTTTCTGTGGTGGACAGCAAGCTGATCCCTCTGTGATTTCCACAGTTGTATCCATCTTCTTTCTTGAAGATTGTCACAACTGTGGTGTCCTCGAGGATTTCTAATTTCTAATCCTAGGTGTCCTCTAGGATTTCTTCATCATTCTCGATCCTTAAGATGCGGCGCATGGAGCTGTGATGTAAGCGTCTCTCCCGCCTGGTTGAAGATTGCAGTGGGGATTCCATCTGCTCTAGATGCCTTATTATTCTTTATGTGCTTGAAGGCTCTTCTCACCCTGTCAGGGTTTGGAGGGATTCTGAGATAGTCTCTGACTAGGTGTTGTAGGATGGAATTGAGAATACAGTCATCAACAATAGTCTCAATTAAGAATGTCTTCAAAATGATCCTTCCAAAAGGTGGGGTTGATGGCTTTCCTTTCCTTGATAAGGTCTCCTCCATCCTTAGGTCTCAAGAGGGTTGTTCCCCAAATGCTCAAACCAGAGATGGCTTTGGTGGCCCTAAAGAAACCACATGGATACTGTGGTTGTCAACACTGACATCACTGCACTGAGTAAGACCTGGTGAGTGGCATATAGGTGGGTCAAAGAACAAGGGGGCAGCTACACCCTCTTATGGAAGGATAAACATGAAGGAGAACATCAAATTCACAGAGGTGACTGCCATTGAAAATGAACTCATATCACCCGTTGAAAATCCCCTCTTCTTCCTGGCCGCCTGTCCCCCATCTAAAACCCATTAACTCCTTTCCCCTCTGATCTTCCTTGCCATACACCTGTACTTTCACAGACCTGGATTTTGCATATTGGCTAAAATTTCTGTTTGGACTCTAGAGAGAAGGCAAACACAGGCAGACTCTCCCTATACTTGAGGAAAGGTACCTGTGCCCAAAAGCTTGCAAAATATAATTTTTCCAGCTATTCAGTTGCTCTAAGAAAAGATATCAGATTTACCCAAAAAACCTTGTCTGCCTAAATCAACCCAATGCATTCTCTATCAGGCTTAATAAAAGTCTCATAACTCTCCTTCTTAAATTGGTGGGGAGACAATATGCCACTGTGATCAGTGTGTATGCCCCAACTCCTGATGCTGCTGATGAAGCCAAGGATGAATTCTATTCCAACCTTGACCAAGTCCTCTCTGATGTTCTGGAGGGAGACAGAATTATTCTGCTCGGTACTTTCAATACTAAGTTTGAAAACTTGAACCTCTGGAATGGAACCACTGGCAAGGAAGGAGTGGACAAGGTCAACACCAATGGCATCCTCCTTTTGACCAAATGTGTGGAACATGGACTCACCATCACCAACACCCTCTTCTGTTAGAAAAACAGGAACAAAACATCATGGCAACACCTGCAATTTAAGCATTGGTACATGATTGACCATGTCATTGTTCATTCCCCGGACTGTAAGATGTCCTCATTACTTGAACTGAGCTATGAGCTGATGATTGCTGGACTGATCACTGACTCATCTGCTCAGTTATGTCACTCAAAATGGCTCCCAAATGACAGCTGTAGCAGAAACAATGCTGATGAAAGGTCAACACTGAAGGACACAAGGATCCAATCAAGTGACCCCTCTTCTACTAGCACTTCAACAAAAACATGCCAGTTCCAGTGAACAACAATGGGAGAATGTTAGCAGTGCCTGGGGTGCCTTCAAGTCCACCATCATCAACACCTGCAAAGAGACGCTTGGATTCCATCCAAGTAGTTACCTTGTCAGAGAGGGATATCAAATTTGTTTTTCAGAAATTCATGGTGGCTGCTGCTGATCAGCCATTCCTCCTTCAGATGCTTGTAAATTGCCTCCTTAGGATATGCTCCAATAACTTCCCAGATATGGAGGTAAGACTGTCTGGTCTGTAGTTCCTTGGGTCCACTTTTTTGCTTTTTTTTTTTTTTTTTTTTTTTTAAGTGGGGACTATGCTGGCACCTTTCCAGTCCCCTGGTACCTTGTCTGTCTCCCATGGCTTCTTCAAGATGATTGCCATGGGCTCCAAGATCTCTTCTGCCAGGAGGATCTCTCTCCTTCACATCATAGTCAGAGAAGATAAAAGATGCATTTTTGAAGCCTGGGCTTTTTTAATTGCCCTGTTAATAAGCCATGCCAGCCAATACAAATGAGGAAGTAATTAGTAACCATAGATAAAAGAATTGTGCAGCTTCCAAGGTGCACCTATCCTATTTTGAGGTTGGCAGAAGTTGCAAAATAAAACTGTGCAGTGTGACAAAGTCCCTTAAAGTCCAGACATTACTTTTTGTTATTTAAAAAATAAATCATTAACACTTTATTTGAAAACCTAAGGGGTCTTTAAAAAAGGCATTTATTTTTAATTAAACCAATACTATAGATAGGTAAATAATTAACCAAGTGTTTAATTTTACCAAGGTCAGATAACTAAATCAGTGGTCCAGCTGGAAGAAGCCTAGTTTTGTAAATGTCAGTTTATCATCCAAATGCTAGATTTCTTCATACAAAAAGGGATCTACCATAGAATTTCTTAACGACCCTGTTCTGATTTGTTAACAGTCACACTGCCAATGTTTCACTTTTGCAACAGAAAGTGTTACATATAACTTTTTTCATTCATCTGCAGGTATGCTTGTCAGTGACTGACAGGTGCTTTCCTTTCAACCTCACAGTGCTAGAAATACGTTATGAATACTTTATTAGTTGTAGACAGATTGGCTTGTAGACTTGTTCCTGTTTAAAACATTATGTATCCCATAAATATATTTGTTAGCCAGGGGCAATTTGACATGTGCAGATCTCATGTTGCCTGCAGTAATAAGAAATGCCAAATGTAGACAGCTAAAAATGTGTCAACTTTTAGAAATAAGAAAAATCAAATAAGCTACAATATTTGTACCATCTATATTCAGCTAATAAATCATACCCCAAAAAAACCCCAAACCCAAGCTGGACAATTTTGATCAACTCTTCTGAATAGTGGTACATTTTTTGTACTGAAGGACTGAAATGGAAAAAAATATTGTGAATTAGTGAGTAAAACAGTGTCAAATTTTAACAATTTTTTCCAAATACAGTAAAAGCTCCATTATCCGGCATCTGTGGGAAATGTGGGGTGCCACTTAATCAAAAATGCCACCTATCTGAGAGTTATACTTATTTCCAACCCAGCAGGTTCGAGACGTCTTTGCCTGTTCAGGCTGCAGCCCCTCCAGCCATGTCCAGTGCGCCAGGGCTTTCACTCCCTGGTGTCAGTGTGCCGGGGGACAGGGAGGGGGGCCCAACGCAGGCTGCTTTGCCCTGGGCCATGGTCCAGGAGGAAGAAGTGGGACTCTGCTTATGGCAGTGAAACTGGAAGTGCCACGGTGGGACAGTTGCTGGTTAATAGAATATTCTGGATGGTAAAGTGCTGGATAACACAGCTTATACTGTATATGGCTTTGATCATTTAAAAAAAATAACAATTTCTGTACTTTCCCTGGTAAATTACCTATCACTTAATATTTTTCAGTTTTTATAAAGCCCAAGAACAAAACTAGATTTTCTTTTTTACCAAAGAATCAGAACATCTGCACAATCTATCTAAATCCATTAAATAGCTAAGGATTTGGTTCTCAAATGTTGTGTCTTTTCTGAGAAAGAAGTCAACTACGTAGTTATGCCTCCTCTGTGTAAAGATTTTTTAAGGTAATTTCTTGAAATTCACTTCACAAGGGTAAATTTCAAATATATGAACTAGCAGGGACAACTAAATTTTCTTTCTTCCCAACACATTTCTAGTTAGGACACAAGGAAAAAAACCTGTCTATGCAATATTTATTATAAAAATAGAGATGATTTGCCTTTGCTAAATCATAAGTAAAATGTGTAACATCACAAAATATGCCCGTATTCTTTAAAGACTACTTAGAGAAGCTGAAAACAATATTTTTAAAGTAAAACCTTTGCCAACAAATGTAATATGATAATTAAATGTAGTAACTATTAACCTGATAGGGCAAGTCCAAATTGTGGATTGATCATTCATACAGCAAAATTTTATGCTAAAGAAGTGATATAGAGGATAACCAAGCAACACTATCTTATTTTTCAGCTACTAAACAAGATTGTATAAAGTAGGATGTGCTGATAGACTTGAGCTGTCTGTTATACTAATATTAGGGGGAAGGGGCTGTGTCTTTTTTAACTTTAAACATTAAAAAACAGATAGATACTACTTACCTAATTAGAAGACATCCCAAGTCTCATATAGGAACAGTTCTACAGCATTTACCTGTACGTGTGTCCACCATAATAAAAGCAAATTCTCACTCTCTACTATATTTACTGTTATTCACGGAAAAGAAAAGAAAGCCACTTCTCATTGGAGGATGCTTTACACAAAAAAAGATATTTTAACCCTGGTCGAAATCAGGTCACCGATTTTTTTCCACCCTTGTTATCATCAAAAAAACTACAGTAGAACCACAGCTTGACATGAATTACAGCAACTGGATGGATCTGACTGACAGTTGCTGCAGAAACAATAACTGGTTTCATCACAACTCTATACTTGAAAACAGAATTTCACTAATTACATACCCAAGTTCACGTCCAAGCAAGAATAAATGCACAGCTAGAGCATAGAGACTTTCTGCTAATGGAAAGGTCAAAAAGCAGACATCTGTAATCTTCAGTTGGACACTTCCTGCAGAGAATGTCCTCATGCACCCATAACTCAGGTTGGCACCACGTGACAGGCATCATCTGGCTATTTACTCCTCATAAAAAGCTACAATTAAACCTGCATAGTCCTCATCTTACTAATGTGAATTGTCAATAGATTTACTTCTCTTAGAAAGGAAATATTTCTCCACAAACCTAGAGATGAAGACACACTTGTGGGGAAAGCATCCCCAGTCAGATAACCAGCACTGAGCACATGCCCTAGCAGCAGGCACTTGATCCAATATGTAGGGATCTCTGGAATATGTGCAAGAAGTGCATGGCACAGTGGTTTCTTTAATCTCAAAGTTTCTCCTGAGTACTCCCCCCCCACTGATTGGCAGAGGGGCCCCACTAGTTGCCAGATTGCCCACGCCTGATACCCAGGAGGCAAAAACCAGTTTTAAATATGCTTCTTCTGTTTTTACTTTCCAGACATCAGGAGTGAGCTGCAACTAGTAAGTGACAGGGCCTCTCCGCCAAACAGTAGCAGGAGCGCAAGGAGGTAACGCTAAGATTTCGAGTGTGAAAAGCAGAGATCCCTGCCAATGTGGTGTTGAGAAAGTCAGTCACAGACAGCTTCAGGATGTTAAAGCTGGTTGTAAAGTTCTGATTTTTCCAAAGTAATAGTAATAAAAAGAATAGGTCTCTTAATTTTGCTGCCCCCTCCTGCACCTCACCATGTGTACTCATGACACCAGGCTTGGTCTATAGTAGTCCAGCTGCCTACCTCCATGAGCCAGAGCAGAAGAGGTTAGGTTGGGTCTCTTATGAGGACTGGAGGAGTGATAATATCACCAGTGACAAAATCAGGGACTCCAGGGGCATGGTGTCCTCTCTCCATCATCCCAAGGAATGGGGAGTTGCACAAGAAGTGGGCATAGTCATGCGTGTGTGTGGTGTGGGGGGCCTCCAGGGGGTGGCCATGATATCCCTGCCAGTGAATTAGGGACATCTTAGGCATTTGGCTCCATTTGGGAGTCTTTGGCAGCCCAGGGAGCCCAAGAGGCATGCTGGGAGGTGTGCAAGAGGCCCCACCCACCTGCTATGCTCAGGCCATGCAGGCAGGCTCTGAGCCTTCCTCCTCCCCCCCATAAGAAATAATGTGTGTTCTGCTTCTTCCTGACTTTAACAGGGATGCTTACAGAAAAGCTTGAAAGTTAGAGTGCTTCTGCTGTGGGGTTCTTGAATGCCAGCACCTATCCTAAATGTCTGGAACAAGAGTCTCCCTCTTCCCCCTCCTCCCTCTGGGTTGAGAGTGTGAGGCTCTCAATTGAAGGAAATGGAGATCTGCTTTTGTACAAATACTGGTTTGGAGTCTTTTTTTTTTTCCCACATTCTTACAGCGTTAGGTCCTTATTATCACCGGAGTCTGGAAAACAGCAGTAGGGGGAGAATGTACAGCTTGAAATCACGTTAGTTTTCCTTGGATCTGGACCTAGTCAGTCCCAAAGTTAGGGGCTGTTTTAAAATCCTAACTAACCTATTAGTGACTTTGAATGGTTGTTTAAAAAGCCTCTACTCATTTGTTTATTCATTTTAAGTCACAGAAAAATCTTCCATTTAGAAAGAGGAGGATCACAGGTTTGGACCCATTAGTAAGAAATAGGTTTGGAAAACAAAACCAAAACAAACATGTAAGATGTATTAAGCAAAGTATTGCCCATTAACAAATAAACATTAATGCTACCTCTATAAAACATCTGTGTGACCTCATCTGACATACTGCATACAAGTCTGGTGACTGGTATTCAATAGGGTTGTGCGAAGCTTCAGTTCCCCATTTTGATTCTGCCCAGTTCAGTGGCCAAATCTCCAAATCCAAATTGAATCAGGGGCCCATTTAGTTTCTCTGAATTGAATTGGGATCTTCCAAATTGATTTGGAAAGATACAGCAATTTGGACAAAGACAGCTTTAAATGCTTCTGGGTCCCCCAGAGAGTGCACTGGGGAGCCCCCCCCCATGAGCTCCCAGCTTGGCAACTGGTGCCTCCTGGGTCTAGGGGGGCAGACACGGTCCTCCCATGGCCAATCACGGAGCCAGGGGGGCAGCCCCTCCCTTCCGTGTGCTCCCTGGTGGTCCTGGAAGTAGCCCAGAAATACTCCCAGTCCACTTCCGGGTTGAATGCTGAGCATGTAGCACCCCCAAATCTTCCTGTGGGATGCTCCATCTGCCCCATCATCACAGCATTAATGAGTCAAGCCTGGTACCTTGAGGTATGTAGAAAAAACATTTAAAACTGTGTCTATACCCAAATCACTGATTCTCTGAATCAGCATTGAATCTTCAGATTTGGATTCAGCTGAATTGAAAATCAGGGACAGTGATCCAAATCAATTAATTGAATTACTATCCCCAATTCAGGCTGAATCTGCATCTGAATTGAGTATGACCCATTTTGTACGCTGCTAGTATTCAAGAAAGATTAATTTAAAAGGTGGGACAATTGCAGAAAATCAATGGGAGGGAGCGGGGAGGAAATGGAGAGCCTATGTTATGAAAGGGGACTAGAACAGGTTGGATTTAACAAGCCTGAAGAGGAGAGAAAATTGCTTTTCAACCACTATAAATGCAGCACAATAATACATAAAGGGTTAAAATCCAGGGTGGGAAAGGGGAATATTTATGCTAAAAGACAACATTGGCACATGTGCACACACACAATGGGCATGAACTGGCCATGAATAGGATTTAGTTGGAAATTAGAAAACTTCCTAAACAGAAGAGCAAGTTTATGGAACGAACTTCCAATAGTAGGGAGCAAATCGGTACAAAGATAGGCATAAAAGCACACAGCATTCTGCCTTTTAGAAACAAGAGTGAGCCGGCACTGCTTTCTTGCAAGGAACACATTCAGAGTATGAAATCTGTGTAATTGGCTAAGGGATAACAAAATTGAGTCATGGCTTTTCTATTCTCCCTTCAGCTAGAGACACAGCTGTTTTCCTGACAAGAGATTGTTTAGGAGCAGGTGTTGAATAGAAGTGCAGATTACTAATACTGTTAACTATTTTTAATGAATAATGCTCCTACTCTTGCCCAAACCGCAACTTGCTGTAACCTTGAAAGTATTATTACCACATCACAGTTGATAATGTCTTAAACAGAAACCAAGAAAAAAAGTTCACCCAGAGACAGCCAGAGGATTTCTTTAACTCTGAAAAATTTTGATCTGTTTGGAATTGGACCACAATGTTATGTCACTGTCAAAATGCATTCAGTGTTTTATAGATAGTCCAAATGGTATTCTCTTGCTCAAAACAGCTCCTCTTGGTAAAAAGGATATTTCCTCCTTCCCAAGATTTTGCATCCTCAAAGCATTGAACCATTTCTTCTTCTTTAGAGACATTGGCCATGTCCAGATAAGTGCGGCCATGTGGTATGTGGTTCTGCAGACATGATTGCAGTACCACATACCACACATTCAGCTGTTCTCCATGCTGTAAGGGAGCAGTGGGGAAGGGACGGACCCAAGCACTACTCAAAACTGGAGCCTGGCCAGCTGGAGACAGCTGGCTGTCAGCCAGGCTCCAAGTGGCACGGTTGCCACTGCTGCAGCCCCAGGAGGCCCCCCGGAGCCCAGGTAAGGCTGCTGGGGCCAGCTCAGTGCTGGCCCAAGCATCCCCTACCCCACCCAGGTAACCTGCCATGCACTAGAGGGTGTGTGGCCCTGGCTTTCCCCAGGCACAACTAGCAGCGGCACAAGGTGTCCCACTGCTAGGTGTCCATGGGGAAATGCATGTCCATGCTTGTGTGGATTCACCTTATTTGACTATCTTGGCATGCCGAACATGTAGCTTTTGTACTTGGTTTGTACAATTCCTAGTGCAATAACTGTTTATGTCCACTGTAGTAGCTTCTAGGTACTTCCTCAATACAAATAATAGATAATATATCAATCATAGGATAACTTTGTTTCAAGAAGTATAAAAGACCTGTTCACATTAACTAGGCATTTTAGGTGGATTATAGCAGCTTTCACCTCTGCAAGGGTTTGCAACTGTAATAAAGCTGCTAGGATAATTCTTTGGGCATAGTCACTGATGAGCTACTGAGGGCAAATGAATGACATCTATTTTACCAAGTTCAAAATAGATTGTGTTACCACAATTTTGCTGGATTGACTATGCTCTTGTTCTGCAAGAAGCTTCCTAGCAGATGTCTGAGGTATAAAGTGACAGAAGCCAGTCCAACCATAAAAACCCCCCCACAACAGATCGAGTCTGGATCCTATTTTATTAGTCTGAAATAGTTTCAGCATTCTTCCAAAATGGAAGACAAATAGTAGAAATAAACAACAATTTGAAATATTTTGCATAAAAAGAACCTTTTATGTGAAAGATGTCTATGCAGTGATGTAAGACTAAGAGAAAATACATGTTTTCTTTATGCATGTTCTATTTGCAGCAGCTCAGACAAAAGAGTGACTTGTCAAGGTTTCTTAATTCAGTGACATAAACCTTGAGTTCTGGATTCCCAAGATCGTATTTTAACTAATAAAATGCAAATACCTTAGGAAGATGGGGCTTAGTAGAACCAAAAGCAAGAGAAAGCACTGAGGTTTTGGATGGAGACTAGGATTTTCAAAGGAACCTAAGCAAGTCAGATGCTTACATGATTCTAGGATCCAATTCTTCTAGAACATCCTGAAAAATAATGGTAGTAATAGTGTTCATATTCCATTTTAGACTATTCATATTACTTTATATAATATATTCAGAAGCAAAAATTGCTTCCCTTTCATGTTGCTCAGTTTGCAAGATTAACATGTATTTTCACTTCCATAATGCACAAGTAAAAGCATTAGAGCAAACAAAAAATATGCTATAACAGTTTCTGTAAAATAATCTTAGCTTCTAGAATTCCAAATCAGAAACACTTTAAAAAGCAGCATGCAATCAACAATTTTCTTTTACAAAATGACTGCTATCTGCCATTGGGCAAAAATGGCAGAGTTGCTTCTCAGAACATGATCTCGAGAAGAAAACAAAAACAACACTTCTAATTGGTTCATGCTATACCATTTAATATGCTGTAAAGTACAAACTAAACCTTGCAATGCTTAAGATCAATTTTAGAGGGAAAGATTTTTACTTTTCCCCAGCTAGAAGTAGCTCCAAAGGAAAAACATATACAAATGATGAAAAACATGTGAAGAAGGAATGTCAATTACTACTCAAGGGAGCAAACAAAAATACTCTAAAAGAACACAATATAAAAATCAGAGAACTATAATAAAATTGGTGTGGTATTGTAGAGTTAACAATTTGAATCTTGGAACATTTGCCTACATCAATGGGGGGGAAAAAAAGACAAGAGTTAAGTAAGCATTGCTACGAATTATTCAAATGACGCACTAAAGGTATAATCACTTTTGGAAGCATTTTTGTGCTCTGTTCTATTCCTTTTGGTAAGCCATACAAAATGTTTTTACCTAAACAATGTAACAAAGTAAAGGAGCCATAAAATAAGCAGATTCCACTTCAGTGGTATGCATCTACCAGTTCCATGACAGAATTTGCCACAAAAACTTCAGATAGAGACCTCAGTCCCGATCTGTTTCTGTAAACAGCCATTGCTTAGATACCGTTTGAATGCCGCGTGGGATGTGGACCATACAGAATAGTCAAGATGTACATCCCTGCCTTTGAGGGACAGCACAGTTTAAGGATTTGGAGATGCTACACAAGGTCTGAAGAATCACATTTTTATGTTGTGTGATAAGGGTGGTATAAAACAACCAGTTAGATTATATTAGACAGCAAGGGATAACAGAATTGAAATGTATTCTGACAAGGAAAAAAGTCTTGACTGAGAATGAAGAAGTGACAGAGACAGCTAGTTTTGGTGTCTACAAGATGCTTGAATTCAATGTAGCGTTGCTCCTGTTTCTGACTGTACCCCATTTCTCATTCAAGCTTTGCCCATCTGCCAAGGCGGACCAAACATCTGGAGCCTTGCAATTCATTTTCCCAGTGAAGAAACTATTGGAATATATCATCGCTATGTGTAACTTCATTTACACATATGCACCAGTTATAGAACAAGGTAGTCAAGCAGCATGTTGGCACACCTTCATCCAGAAAATAGACTGCACATGATACTGGGTTCCCAGAAAGTAATGCCCTGCAAATTGACTGTTACATGAAAAACACAGACAAAGAAAGGAAAGAAAGGAAAGAAAGAAAGGAGTCTCATACACATTTTCATAGCTTCCATTACATAAAGGGATTTTTTTTAAACAAACAATAAAAACATTTCTGCAAAAACTAAAAACTAGCTCATACACAGAATCTGATAGTTTTTGTGAAAATATTGTTTTATGACAAATACTACTTTATCCCAGTACTAAGGATACATTAAAAAGGACAGCAGTTTGAAAGTTTTGGTTCTGAAAGAACCCAACAAGAACAATAAAAAAGTTTTGACATCTAGAAAACATGACATAAAAAGAGAAGCCAGCACTGAGATTTAGGTGAGAAGGATTTTCAAATGTTATTTCTCAAATACAGTGTTATTATAAAGATTATGGTTGTCAACTAATGTGGGTCCACAGGGGACAGAACAGATAGAAATGGGTTTAAACTATAACAAGGGAAATAGAAGTTAGATATTAGGAAGAACTTTTTATGTACAAAGGTGGTTAAGTGTTGGAACAGATTACCTATGGCTTCTAGAACCGCCACCACCCACCCATCCCTGACAAATGTTTGTCTAACACTTAGTCACGGGTAACACTCGAGCAGGAAGCTGGTCAAAGAGAAAGCCTGAAGTCTGCAACATTTCAAGCGCATGAACACTAAGTGAGGTTAATACTATGCATTATGTTAAAAGCCATACATTTACTCCTCCTGCAGTATTGAATATTTGCTTGTAGACAGTTAAGGAACATTTTTATGGTTATTGGTTTTCCCACATCACTGTCTCCTTGTGGTTTCTGATGCAACTGTGAGGTCTTAGACCCATGCCTTTACTAGTTACAGTTTCCCCACTCCTAGACCAGGCCCCAACTACAGAATCCTGTGCTTCTAGCAGGCTTACCCAGAAAGTCTGGCTCAATTTGACACCTGCAGTTCTTCCTATCAGGAGATGGTGACTAGTTGCATGTAACAATCAGGAGGCCTTGTGAAATGTTAGTAGTAGGAACAAAACTTTCAGGAAAGAAGAATTAAAAAACAAAAAACAGTTTACATGCAAATCTGTTTTACCTAAAGACCTATCAGGGGATGAAACCTAGGGAGGATTAATTTCTTAATGTACAGTATACCTGCCTATAGACAGACATAACTTTAAAGTGGTTTCAAAAGGGAGCGGGGCGTGGGCCTTGCTGACCAGAAGCAAATATCAGCTGTTCCAACTGAATGGTTATACCAGTGTAGGAGATTACAGAGTTAACTGGTGCTGCATGACAAAAGTCTTAACTCTATTACATTCAGTTTTAAAGTTAAAGTGGTTTATATTAATAGATTCATATGATGCCTCCCAAAGAGACACAGGGCAGCTTACAAAAAAAGTCTAATAAAATATCAATGTGTAATGGAACAAATTCCTCAGACAATGCTCCCAAACAACCTCACATGCTGATGGCCTGCCTAAATAAAACAGGTTTTACAATCCTTCTGGAACAAGCCTAGACTCATGGTATAGAGAATCCTAAGGGGGAAGGGAGATCCAGAGTGAAGAAATAACTAACAAGAATGACCAGCCTTGTGTTTATACTAAATGAACTTGGTGCACATGCAAGAGGTAGCTCTTGGTTGACCTTAGGAATTGCAATGGAACCTAAAGGAAAAAGGTATCTCTTAATTACATAGGGCCAAGACCATTCACAGTCATAGAGGTCGAAAATAGTAGCTAGAGTAGACTGAAATACTGGCATAATGTAGGGTGGGTGGGCACCATAGAGGACAGTCTGGTTGTCCTCTTTCCTCTAGTGATACAAAACCAGATGTCTTTATGTTCTCTATTTTTCTCCTGAAGAGTTTTGAAGAGAAAAATAGAGGACATAAAAGGTGCCAGTTTTTGTATCAGTAGAGGAGAGAGGACAGAGTAGCAGAAACCTGGAATGCCCTCTATAATGACCCTAGCATAACGTGCTCCTGGCAACCAACCCCTATCAGAACTGGTGTAGGAGCAACCACACAAGAACGCTAAGTCAGAACAGCTTATTCCTATATCATTAGACACCAGTATAAAGTAGGTCTATTTACAACTCACGTGTCTGTCTGTCCTCCCCCGAGATTAAAACAAAACAAAAAACCACAAATCTCTCCATTATGCTTTTCTGGCATTGCCTTTAACTCACAGGTTTTATGAAACATTGCTATCTTCCTTCACCCCTCTTCCTTTGGTCTGTCTTTCTAGATGCTTTCTTATTGAATTAAATTGATATATTCATACAATAAACATCTCAGTAACCAAGCTAACAGAATACATATAATGCACTATTATAACAAGGCAGCTTCAAACCTGACAGACTCACAGCTATTTGTAAAAACACATTCAAGTTATTTTTACTGGGGTCTAAATTCATGAAAATCATAAGCTTCTTTAGAACAATTTGTTAAAAAGTTAAAACTCACTGAACATATTATTAGCTATAAATTGTTTTTCTCATTTGTAATAAGAAACCCATTTGGACCTTCTGGTTGAGTAGGATAAGAGTTTGCAAATAAAGTACTTTGTCTTTCCTGTCTAAAGAAATGAAACTTGGATGAGTCTGCCTTAAGCAAGATGTTTTTTCACAGGTCTTGAAGTCTACTCTAGATTATATATTTCATTCACTGAGCTTCCTACATGGTCTCATCATCAGAAAAATCAGGCAAGATTTCAATGCAATGACTGTATGCCTCTAAGTATTAGGAGTGATTAGCTGTATTCATGAATCTATAATCACACCTGCATACAATGAAAAAAGACTATAGAAAGAGGAAGCATTTTTCCAAACTATGAATATGCATACAGTAAGTGATGCCAAAAATATCATAATGAAAATTATTTGAAAGTCTTCAGGTCCTAGTATGGCTGCATTTCATTTTCCAGATGTCAGAACTTAGCCAGCTGCAAAAAGCATAGTCACCATATTGGGAACATTTAATATGTTAATAGCTTTAAGAAGGTTATGATAAGGCACCATGAATGATATTTTGGCTAATACCAGTCACTTGTCTTTTCCTGTTGTATAGTACATGGTAAACTCCAAGAGTCAAATGTATTCTAATAATCTATTGAAAAATTGAAATGTAAGAAGGAGCCAGAGCTCCCATTACTTTAAAGGAGAAGCAGCCATAGGGAAATCTCCAGGTGGGAGTGGTGCAAGGGAAGGAAATACTGCTCATTATGGGCTGGCTGCAAGGGAATAAGCAGTCAGGAAACCCATAATCCGCAAATGCCTATTTGCAGCAACAGGACAATAAGGCAGCCAGAGTAGCAAGGAGGAACAGCTGCGCAGAGGATTGCAGTTCACTAGATCCAAGAGGTGCCCTGCTCTGGGGAGCTTAAAAATCAGTGCCTGGAAAAGGGGGGAGAAGGGGAAGCAGGGGCAGTGCTCTACAGGGAATGAAGCTCTCAATAGGGAGGGTGGTCTGAGAAATGATGGCAGGCACTAAATGCCCTGAGTTAGGGACAGACATTACACATAAACCAGTTTAAGTGATCAGAAACTGGTTTAAACCGGTAACAGAACACATGTTCAGGGCATATAAACCAGTTTGAAAATGGCTGAAACCAGTTTGAGATAAATCTTATTGAATGTAGTATCAGACTTAGTGCCCAAGGAGCGTCCATTCCTACCCAATACAAGAGGGGCAAAGGTGCCCGGAAGCCCCCGTGGCTTAATAGGGATATTCGGGGGGCCTTGAGGGCAAAGAGGGAGGCATACTATCTTTGGAAGGAGGGAGCAGCCTCCAAAGAGGAGTACTCTTCTTGTGCTCGG
>JAGPOW010001543.1:1721425-1747190 GCA_030014935.1 Caiman crocodilus | reverse complement strand
CCTGTCTGGGATCTTGTGAACCCAGCATTCATTCCTGCCTGTGGCAGGGGGTCAGGCTAGATGATCTGTTCAGGTCCCTCCTGACTCTAGCTACTATGAAACTATGAAAAGAATCCTATGGCACTTAAGGAGCTAACTGAAGTAATAGTAGTCCTTATTTTTGAGAATTCTTGGAGGATAGAAGAGATGCCAAAGGCCTGGAAAAAAAACCCCATGGCATCCATCTTAAAAAAGAGGAAAAAGGACCCAGGAAATTCAAAAACAATTTTGGTACCTGAAGGATTTGGGAACAAATATTTAAACAATCAAATTTGTAAGCACATAGAAGAGAAGAAAAAAAAAATGGCCAATCTAGTTTCCTTCTTTGACAAGTTAACTGAAAAGTAGTAGTTGTGACATGATAAGTCACACACAGGCTGATTGGGGGAAAGAATGGCTTAAAAGCTCAAAAGGAAAGTTTTCAAGAGTTAACTACTAAAAATAGTTGCCAGTTATCACTGGAAGACTGAAAAAACTTTTCAATTAAGGATGCAGACAGAAATGACAATTTTTGCCTGATCTGGCCACAGTTAGTCAGCTAATCGCTGTGACCAAACACAAGTGTATGGCTATTTTTGAAGTGGTTTGCCAGTCAGGCAAAAATAGGAACCCTCATTGTTTGAGGGTTAGATAAAGACATTTCAAAACATAGCGTATTCTGTAACTTCTGTCTGTGTTGTCTGCCAGCCTTTCACTGTTTTCAGAATGGGAGAGGGAAAGGGAGTGAAGGGAATCTGGAGTTCTCAACCACCTCCGGGAGGAGGGGGAGGCGTGTATTGAGGTGGGAGGCTCCAATTCACCCATCCTAACCTCCAGCGCCAGTTGGGGAACCTCTGGAATCAGATTCCTCTCCTCCCTTAACTCCATCCGATTTTGAAAAGGGACAGGCTGGGAAAGAGGAGGGGCTGTTGCTAAGGTAAACGAGCTGCAGGCTGGCAGCCAGCACCTAGATTCCCCTCCCCCCTAGAGCCAACAGTGATTTGCTGTTTGGTCCAGGGTATCGTTGTGACTCAGAACCCTTCCTGCAAAGTGTTCTTAGTTACAGCAGGGAGCTGCACTTCTGTCTGCACCCTAAGCATGCACCCAGATGACCCTGCACATGCTTCTTATACTGAATCTCAAAGCAGTTTGAGACCTGGCAAGACGCATGCTGGGAACAAAAAATATTCCCCACACTGGGGAATTTTGCAGCACAGGCTCAAAATTTGATGCCTGGAAATCCGTGTGTGTGTGTGTGTGTGTGTGTGTGTGTGTGTGTGTGTGTGTGTGTGTGTGTGTGTCTTACACACACCCAGAAAAAAAAAAAAACAGAGCAGGCAATCAGAGTCTGGGGTGCTCCAAAGATATGCTCTGGTAGCTGGCCAGAGTGTCCCTATGGCTGCCTCTTGCCTCAGTGCTGAAGCACACGGCTTCTATGTACAGGGCAAGGAGCAGTGCAGGCTTCATGGACCCCAGTTTCATCCCCAAGTAGGAACTGGGGGTGGGGGGCAACTGGAGCAGGGGATGTGTGTGTGGTGGGGTGCTGTTCAGGAGGGGTGGGTTCCCTGCCTGCCCCCACGGTGCCCACAGACCCCCTGCAGCAGCAGCGGCCATCAAGGTGCTTGGAGACTTCTTGGCATAGCCCCCATGGAGCAGGGCGGCATGGCTTGGCCCTGGCCACCTTGAACCTAGCACTGCCAGTGCCAAATTGCATGTGCCTGGCCCAGCTTGGCACAGGGCCATGCACCGTTGGGCAACTCTAGGGTGCTCAGGCTGTCACCTCAGGCCCCACACCACTCACAGGGAACACCTGTCACACTAGTGTCCCCAGATACCAAGTGGCTGAGCCTCAGAAGCTCCTGAGGGCAAGCAGCCCTGAGCTGCTCACGGGGGCAGGTTTTTATACTGCTGTGGCCAGCACAGGTGCTGGTCCCAGGCTCTAGCTCCTCCTGGCTGCAGACCTGGGAGGAGCTGGGCAGGGTTATTTTGCCCCAAGTGGCATAACTTCCCCCAAACCAAAATGCATGTCCAGGCACATGCACTGAGGCAAAAATCCCTGGCACAAATTTGTGCTACTTCTATTTGAGCTGCTGCAAGCACACATGCCTGTATGTGTTGATGCACCCTAAGCTTCTTTAGGGTCTGGTACCTAAGGCTCTCATTAATAATTTGTATGGATGGGAGAGTGAACCCTTATAACATCTCCAGATGACATCAGGCTTGAAGTGGGTGCAAGCACTTTAGAAGGCAGGCTCAGAATTCAAATTATTTTGTAAAGTGTCTGAAATCAATAAAATGAAATTTAATAAAAACAAGTACATCACTTGGCACTGTGGCAGGGAAAATTAGATGTGCATGTACTAAGTGTGGAATAACTTCCTACACCATTCATATTACAGAGAAGACCACAATGATTATAGTGGATCATTCAGTCCAAAGAGTAAGGGTGTGTGCAAACACAGAAAGACAAATATAGATTTTGGGATGTACTAACAGGCAATCTATCTGTGAGAAATTGAAGGTAATTCTTCAGTGCTCTGTGCTGGGGAGAAACCTGAAATAGTACGTTCAGCTTATGGCACGAACACTTTTAAGATGTACACAAACCGGAAAGAGTCTAGAGGACAGCAATAAGAATGATAATTTTAAGAATGTTAAGTGGTTTACAATACACGTCCTGTAAAGGGAAAAGAGTCAAGGAATTAAGTTTGTCTTGTCTAGAAATGGAAGGATGAAATGCAGGTATGATAGTTGTCTTAACGTATTTAAATGGAACATAAATATGTAGAGAAGATAGTATTCATAGGCATGAAGCAAAACTGAAAGGTAAAACGAGGTTTATTCTGCAGCTAGGCAGATTTAAAATGAGATATTCAGAAACTTTCTAGTTGTAAGACTAAATGAACATAGAAACATGGGAAGGTTGTGAAATTCTCATTCCTTGTGGTTCTAAGAGGCTGTTAGGCAACCAGATGTACACAGATATAGGTAATTCGTGATCCTTGTCATAGAGCAGGATATGATTAACTTTATCATGTTGTAGGCAGGCTTTGATGGAGTGGACAACTTCAAGAGCCCTTTCACTACTATATTTCAGGGACTTTATGATATGATCTCTGAGCATCCACCTAAGAGGGGCTGGCTTACATAACTCCAATCCTTAACAATGGAGAAAGGTACCGAGTAACTGAAGGCCTGTTTGTCACCCTTTACTTAGATTTTTTTCCTAAATGTGTCACATTAACTCAGTCTTTAACTTATTTAAATATAATATTCATGTTAATTTAATGAAAGGTTTGATTGCAGTTTCTAAAAGGAATGTGATTTAACTGAAATCATGGAATTATAGGCAACCCTTGCCATTCATGGGGGATACAAGAACATATCCCTCGTGAATGGTGAAATCCATGAATAAGGCACGTAGGCAGACAAGACTCCTTGGATGAATTTGATATCTTTTATTAGACCAACCCAAATAGTTGGAGAAATGTTATTAAGCAAGCTTTCAGGTTCAAAAACCCTTCATCAGGCTAAGGAAGTGTCAGCAGTTGGTGTGTGCTCTTCCTGGATGGAATGACAAGTAAAGAAGCCAGGGGCTGGGCTGGGGAGTCAGTTGCCAGGCACATTATAATGTGTCAAAAATCCAATGTCTATGTTTACTATCTCTAGTATCCACCAGGTTGATGAAATGGAGCTCATAGGCTCATCTCTGGGAAGTGTTGTGTAAGGTTCCCTTGAGGATCAGGACTGAGAGATTGGAGACGGAGAAATGTGACCCCCACCGGTAATTAGGTATTTCTGTCTTTGATAGATTTCCTGTGTGCATTCATTCTGGTGTGTAGTTGCTGTTTGGTTTCTCCTATGTATTTTCCATCAGGGCATTTGGTGCATTGGATGAGGTATATTACGTTTCTGGAGGTGCAGCTGTAAGATCCTGGGATGCTGATGGCTCTGTTGTGGTGATGAGGTTGGTGAGGTTCAGTGCCTGTTTAAAAGCTAGGATGGGTGGCTCTGGGAAGCTCTTTTTAAGACTAGGGTCTCCGTCTAGTATGGGTTGCAATTGTTTGAGGATTTTCCGTACAAGTTCAAGGGAGGGGCGTTACGTCATAACCAGCAGTGTGTGATTTATGGGGTGTTTTCTTCTGTACTGCAGCAGTTCTTCACATATTATCTGGGTGGCTCTTTCAAACATGTGATCTACCTCTCTGGATGAGTGTCCTTGTTGGGTGAAAGCCTTTTTAAGATTAGTGAGGTGGTGATCCTGGCTGTTCTCTTCAGTACAAATGCGGCGGTATCTGAGGGCTTGGCTGTATATCACAGCTTTTTTGGTGTGTTTAGGGTGATTGCTGGTTCTGTGCAGATATGTATGTTGGTTTGTTGGTTTCTTGTATACTGTGGTCTGTATTTTATCCTTCTGGATACTGATCATTGTGTCTAAAAAGGAGATGTTGGTGCTGGAGTATTCTAAAGGAAGTCGGATGGAGGGAGGCTGATTGTTGAATTTCTGATGGAACTCAATTAGAGATTGTAGGTTCTTAGTCCAAATGATGAAGATGCCATCAATGTATCTTAAGTACAGCAAGGGTTTGATGGTGCAGTTCTTGAGGAAGTCTTCGGTACTGCATTCATGAACGCAGCGCCCAGGGTGGGGGGGAAGAGGGCAGGGCATGACTCCGGCGGTGGTAGTAGGAGTGCGGCAGTGGCAGCAGGAGCATGTCGGCAAGAAGGGTGGAGCAACCAGGGAGCTCTGGAAGTGTATAAAGTGCATTTAAAATGCGGGTTCGGTATCCATAAATATTTGAAACCGCAAATGCCGAACCCACAAATAAAGAGGGTTTCCTGTATTCCCATCACTCAGTAAACAGTAATTTGTCCTTAAGAAAATAATTGAATGAGACTTATTTTCTAGATATCCTCAGCATATACAAATAGGTAAATAGTATGCTGTATCCTCTCTCTCTCTGTACACCCACCCTCTCCCACACATCCCTATTATATGTTTTACTTGTTACTTGACCCAGAATTACAGTCAACTAAGCTTCATGAATTACTAGTACAGGCTTTGAATGAAATGATTCCAAGAAGATTAGTCATATGGTAGCTAATTTTTCAAGTTCTGAATGGATGTATATATACACATATCAGTTGGTGTAGCAAATAAAAGTCAGTTGAATCAGACTGCCAGATCCAAGCAACCCTGCACTATGGATCCGGAAGCTTGAAAATTTAGATTGTTTAAGTTTAGGTTTTTGTTCTGCAGGATGCAATTAGGCATGTCAGCAAAGTGTTGGAGACATCTACACCATGACACTTAGCTTCTGGAGGGAACAAGGAAGTGGGAGAGATTTATCAGTCCTTACAATAGACGGTTAGAAGCAGAAAAAAGGGAATTCGAGGAGTTGATACATAGCACATATTCTTGCAGAAGCAGATGGAGGGATTTCCCTCAGAAAGTTAGCCTCAGGCCTAGGAACTAATGTGGAGAACACTATGCAGGATTTGCCCACTCCTGCTAGTGAGCTCCCAAAACTTTTTTGTTTCCTTTCTCCTTGTACTGAGTGGATTTATACCCAGTCTAGAGTGGCAGAGAGGGGGCTGCTAGATCATTCAGAATGAGTATGCAAACATAACAAGTAAAGGCTCCTAATCTTCAATTTCTTCTCTTTCTGCTATAACCTGTGGCTGAAATATTCTCTTACTAGAAGCACAGAACAGAAAATGTAAATCATAAATCTTTTTTGAATGCAAAGGAATTGTGTTCCCTTGATTTAGAAAATGCAATACACCCAATAAACTACAGGCATAATCCTCAGATAGCATAAATTGGTATATAGCTTGGCTATTTTCAGCATAGTTCCAATGATTTATTCCAGCTCAGGATCTTGCTTTTTGCTCTGAAGTACCTAGATATCAACACCACATAGCTCACAGCACTGGATTCCTCTCATTCACATTAGATGGGGGTTAGTCCCACAAATCCCACCAAATCAATTGGGTTATTCCAGTGTCAGAACCAGGTAAATTAGATCTGTTTTACTTAGTTTCCAGAAACTTTGAAGCATCTGCCTTTATTCTCTAATGAGTAGTATAAGCTGCCAAGCTTCCAGTCACAGAGTAAGGGTTCCCTTTAAGAAACAGTAATGTGATTTATTCTCTGTGCACATCAGGCTAAAAGGTTATGTGGATTTATTTGGGGCTGAAATTCACTCTTTGCCTTGTCAGTCTGACCAGTCATGGATGGCAAACATTGTGCAGTTAAGATATTTTTGCATTTTAAGTTCTATTTTTATACTGTAAGAAATTTGGAAGCTATAGCATAGCAAACGAACACACCGTCTGCAAGAACCAAGAAATGGAACTACACTTCATGAATAATTTTCTATGATTAGGAAAAAAAAAAAAAAACTTTTGTAAAAAATACCTGTCATTCACTGGAAAATAAGGAATACTAGTTGTAGTGACAACAATTCACAGACCATTACTTGGAAACATGGTGTTAAACTATGAAAAACTGCATGCATTTCTGATTAAGTAAAATCTCTCTGGATTCTTTTTGCATTTGAAACATAAAGACATGATCCTGACCTTGGTTTTCCAGTGGTGCAAATCTATGGGTGTAGATGGAGCACCATTAAATTAAAATAGACCTCATTTACACACTGTGGCTCCTGTAGATGTGTGGGACATCTGCTCTGATGTGCTGTAATTATAGTGTGTCAAAACAGAGCAAATTAGTCCCAGCCTTGGCATCTCATGTGTTCAGTGTCCTGGTGCTTCAAAATGGCGGCGGGGACACATTAAACTAAAGCTCTTTGAACCAGCTTTAGTTCAAGTCGCCAGCCACCATTCTGAAGTGTGAGATGCTGAATACACA
Organism: Caiman crocodilus; assembly: GCA_030014935.1. Taxonomy (NCBI): domain Eukaryota; kingdom Metazoa; phylum Chordata; order Crocodylia; family Alligatoridae; genus Caiman; species Caiman crocodilus. The sequence continues at coordinate 1,740,298 of JAGPOW010001543.1, read as the reverse complement.
AGACACTGTGGGTGCTTTAATTAGAGTGGCTCCCAAGAGCACCACCCCCTACTCCTGGAACACATGTAAAGATGCCCTGTTATACCGGAAAGAAGTTCATGCTGTTTTCTCAAAAATAACAGTCTTTCTAACCAGCACTACATATTCCTTAATATTTTAATTTCCACTAATGCTCTACATTTGAGATTTGAAATGAGTGTGAAATGGTAAAATATCTATTTTGGTTATGTATCAATTATTAGAGGGAAAAATACAATTAGAAGTTATTTCAACCATATATTTATATACAATGCTAGTATATATTTTCCTAAAACTAGTAACTGTTAATGAGACACTCAGTTCAAAGCCATCACTGAAAAGACAATAATCTTTGATGAATGACAGAAATTGCTGTTTATTGTACAGTTGACTATATCAGGCATGTTGCAGACTGGTTTTGTATATAAAATGAGATGAATGTCTTCCCTGTTAAGAATGTTAGAGGACAACTAAACATTTAAACCTTTTTTTTTTTTTTTTGTAGCTACTGGGAACATACAGACTGATATAGTAAAATTTGCTACCTATGGTAGGTAGCAAGCTACTTAAGAGATACAGTGCTTTTTTATTTTAATACCTCAACACAGCATCCAGTCTCTCTGCTGAACTCTTAGTCATCCTCAACTTCGGATGGATGACAGATTCTTGTCATAAACAATACAAACCAAGTAATACCTGAATACATATTTAAAAGGTCAGGTTTATTCTGCACAAAGACTACAAAATTGCTTTCCATTTTTTTTTTAAAGTGATAGTGATTGTTCTGCTTCTCAGAATAGTTAACATTAGGATTACTGTAAATTTAGGATATCAAATAATAAATAAAGTGAGGGCCTGGAGCTAGCCAAAGGTGCATGGCCCTATGCAATGGCTACCACAGCATCTCTTTGATCTCAGGGCATGGTGGGAACCTCCCTGCTCCCCAACCCCATGTCGGGGGGAGGGGGTGTTGATACCTGGATTTCCATGCTGCAAATATAAAGTGTGGGGAACCTTTTTTCATTCTCAGTGTGGTAAAACTAGTGTGGCATCCTGGTGACATTTTTTACATTACTTCTAAAAAATACACCTTTTAATGATACTGAAGATGAGAGAGAGAGAGTTGTGTGGTAATTTATACCTGGATACCTGTGTGAAACTCTCCTTTCTGAATCTTTGAGGTAAAGCAAAGAAAAAAAAAATCAAAGGATGTACTCAGGAATGGTGGACAAGGATAGGGATAAAGAGTTCTTGAGACAACAATATGGCAGATGTTTGATGGTGAATATGCTACCCAGCTCCATCCATACAAAAAATAGTTTCCTATTCCTAATGCTAACACTTGGAAAACTAAGGTGGATGCTAGACCATGTTATGACACCCAAGCCTTAGAAAGGAAAGGGGATTGCTAAGAAACAGAGGGCCTGCTGTGACTAGTCTCCCTCTAGACTGCTTTGCTAAATTGAACAAAATGTATTAATTCAATATGCCACCCTTCCCAACAAAAAGATGGCTTACAGTAAGAGAACAGAATAACTTATAAAACACCAATGTAGTAAGAGGACAAATCAACTTAAAAAGGGAACTTGAATATCCATGTAAAACAGAGACTCTTTAAAGAAAAGTGTAAGGAAAAATACTAAGAGTTAGGTAAGAGTAAAGTATGCATGAAGATCGTTATTTCTTCCTTCCGTTCTGCATGCTACATACCATTTGGTTAAATGAGTAACTATCAATCACTATCCCAGGCTCCTGGAGGAAAGGAGCTTATAGGAGCCAAACTAATATGAGCCAACCAAATTGACAAAGTTGAAGAAATAGGGAGACTGAAGTTCAGGGATTCAGTCTCTGATTGGTTGGACTGCGTGTTTATATTTAGGGAGAGGTATAACCCATTTAATTTTCATACAACTCTCCACATTCTGCATTGGAATCTTCTAAGTCTCATTTCTTAAAGTCTGCATACATAGATTCTGTCTTATATAGCTTAATTTCACAACCATCGTGATAACCAGGCCTGTGCACACACCCAGATATTCTTGCCCTGATCAATTTGGAAGTCAATGTTGGACATTTGCAAACCATCCTCCTCTTATGGGATGCCCTACATCATCTCCAGGAGGAGAGGGGTTGCCTAGCCTGTTGTACCAGAGGCAAACCAGTCAAGCTAGTCTGACCTACAGAAGCATTAAATCTCATAGATTTCTACAATTCCTGCAGAGGGAAGATAGAGAACCATGTGTTCCACGGACTCTCTGGCCTTCAACTGTTTCTTCACCAACACAACACATGTCACAAAAGGGATTAAAATAACAAAAATGACAACACTTGGGAATTTTGCTTGTACCTGTACACACTACCCCATTGCACTGAGTGCTCTACCACCTTTAAGTCTCTGCCACAAGGTAATTTTAGACCACCACTTCACAGTTTCAGACTTCTTATTCTTTGAAGACGCCTTCAAAAAATTCTTCAGAGTTGGCTGATTAAAATCACTCACTCTGGACTTCATCCAAAAGGTAGAACATGCCATTTTCACTGAGGCCTTGTCTATGTTGGCAGGCTTCTTTTCCTGGGAGAAGTTCTCTGTGGTGGCTGTTGTCTCCTGGCAGAAGCTGCCAGAATATATGTACACCTGAGTAGTTTCTGCTAACTCCACATAACTCAACTGCATCAGCTCAGCTGCCGGAGTATGAAAGAGACCCTGTGTATATACTTGCTATTAAAAGGGCTGTGATAGAAGTCTGTTTGCCAGAGGTGGAGTAATTCTGGTACCAGAGGAAGGAGTTCTGACACTGTAGGGGAGCTTTGGGTGAAGATGTACTCAGTTTTGCCAGAAAACAAACAAACAAACAAAAAACCCCAGAATTCTTCAAGCAAAACATTAGTAGTGGGGATAAGGTCTGTGAAAGGCCACTCTTAGAAGGATTTGTACTAAAACCACTACAGGATGTTAGTGCTGTCCTATGTAGTATAGTTTTTTTGAGGTTCAGGGAGGGTAAGGAGAAGTTAGATCATATTAAAAACTGGCCCCCAGACGTAACTTAGTTTGCCCAGGTATGGACCATATGGTTAGGTCCCTAGTTAGATTGACTTAAGTGCAAACTGTACAGAAATTCAGGGAACTTCAGGGAAGTTAGGTTGGTCTAAAACTGGACAACATGAGCTAAATTAATCCTAACTCCAAGGTAGTCTAACTTAAATCAGGTCCAGTGAGACCTAATGGAGCTTCTGTACAGTTCCCAATGCAGCCGAAAAGCTGGGAAAGCCTGCATTTTTCCTGTCCCACCAGCACTGGGCTTTTTTTAGCCTCCCTGGCCCTTTGCTCGCCCCCGACGGACAACCCCCCGCAGTGGTCCAGCCAGCACCGCTCCCCCCTTGAGCCCACCAAAACCCCACATTCCACAAGCTGCTCCTGGTGTTGGTTTTACTGGTGCTTGCTGGTGCTGGAACCCTGCTTACACACCTCTGATTACCCTCCAAGCCCTCCCATGAACATTGCTTCCTACCCCAAACCCCCTGATACCCAAGCCCTTGCATCCCGACTTACAGGGTAGACGTTTTTAATCCAATCCATCTTCCCTGTAACCTTCCTATATAGCTGGACATATCCTTAATGTTTACAATTGCCTCCAAAAAGGATCTTGCACACCAGAAAACACCACTTATACTGACACTACTATATATCACCATGTTCAAAATGTCTTTCATCTTTAGGCCTGAGTTTGGTTTCGAGTCAGCACTTGGAGGAATGAATCTCCTTGGGTTGAGACCAGGTACACATCTTGGTAGAACCTGTCTGCAAACTTTGCCATTAGTGACTGCAAGGCAAAACAAGTCTGAGTGAGGCTGTGGGATATAGCCTTCAAGCCAGGTGCCATGTCATTCTCAGCTGAAGATTTTCAGCTATGAATATTACTACTGTGGGAGATCAGGAAGAATCCCAGCCTTACAAGTTTTAAATCACGATGTGTGATGACTCACTTCTTGTCAGGCATTCATTATGAGTGGAAATATTGCCTGCTTCCAGCAACCTGCTTTTGGTATCTAACTGTTCATAAGATAACTTTCAACCTTTGGAGGGAGAAGTGAAATATATAAGTCAAGGATGTAAATTAAAAAAAATTCTTTACTGATACCTATATATTATGATCATTTCAAACTAGGAAACAATCCCAGAATAACTATTACACAGCAGCTTCCACTCATGGACCACAAAGCACTTTTTGAACATTTAATTAAAGTCACCTAAATTCCTATGGCATGGGGAAAAGATTATGAATGCACTGGATTTTATATAATAAAATTCAGAATGACAACTAAGATTCAGAAGTTAAATCACTTTCTCATGGTCAGAGAGAAAATTAGGTACTGATATATATCACCAAGAAGTTTGCCTTCCTGATCTCCTATCACTGCACTCTTTTCAGTGCATACTCTTCTGGTCCATACTGTTTTTCTCAGGGTCCTGTTTTCAACACTGTCATCATACTCAGCAAAATTATTCAGAGAAACTAATTTGTGTTACCAGTAGTCATTTATGGTTTTTTATGCAATGAAATTAGAATTAATATACATTTTTAACAAAACTATGATGTGTTTTACCTTTTCTGTAAGAGCTTCTTCAATAAAATAAATGGGGCCTATATATTCTTTTTAGTAATGCTGCTTCATTATGAAAGGTGAAGAGCTCAGATACATAGACGTTTCACCTTTTCCACCATCTCTGATGGTTGTCGCAGGCTGTTAAACAGCTTTAATAGACGATGAACCTGGCCTCCTGCTCCAAGGGCATGAAAACTTTTTTTTTTTTTTATTGGCCTTACTATCTTCATGGTTCATTAAATGCAATGTTTGAACATTTTACAGCAGTTATCAGACCTCAGAAGTACCTGACAGTTAAGTAAAAGTTGTCAGTCTTCCTCATGCCCCAGCTAGATTGGATAATAAAAGAGGAAAACCCAGAAGCAAGGCCCCAAACTTAGATCAATGATCCAAACAAAGTGTAACAAGTTCTTTCAAAATGCAGAAGTGAAGTGTTGTTAGTTCCCCCTCCACCTTCATTGTGAGAATAATAGTGCCCAGTACTAATAAATCTATAATGAAAAAAACTGCTTAAAATTACCACCGTGCCTAACAGAGAAACTAAACAGGAAATTTGTACTCTGATATTTATTGAAAAGGATCTAACGAGCAACAACAAAAACACATTCAGATCACAGATGCTGCAAAATGTTTTTACAATTACAGTTGATCTAATGTAAGATAAATAAGGCTTTAGAGAGACTTTCACATCTATTTATTCATATAAAAAGAGAGTACAAAAATCTATTTAATTGCCTTTGCATTTTAAAAGTGTAGGGTACAGCAATTAATCACTCTTCCAAGTATAGATATGAAAATATTTCCCAGCTACTCAAAGTGCTGCATCTTGCTATTCAACATCGTGGCAGAAATTAAGTAATCTCTAGAGTAAGCTTATTGTGGAACCTCAAATATATGTTGAAGTAGTTGGAAAGGAGGTGAAGGACAGATGATAGGATCAGAACAGTCTGAAAGATGTAGAAAACACCAGGAATACAGAACACAGAATTTGGGGGAGATGGTGTGTCGGGGGGAGGAGGAGAAGGGAAGCGTTCACCTTTAGACAGACAGGATATCAATGCCTCAGAAATCTGCCAACCTTTATGCTTTACACTTCCCTGAAAAACCTGCCAACGCAAACATCAAACCGGCCATCTCCAAAGATTCTTTAGCCTCCTGCTGTTTAAATCTTTAAGATGGAGAAAGAAAGGTCTAGCATTAAAAAGCCTTCATTATTTTTACAAATAATACCACAAGTTGACAATTATAGTTTGTTTATTTTTCTTTGCTATACATTGCCTACTACATTATGAAAAGGAACATAACTGAAACTTCCTTGTATTTGTCCTAATCATTTAGCATTGTGCCATTTTAGAAGTTATTCCTACTTTTCAAATGTTTCCTCCCCAATTTACTGAAAAAAAATCAGCTGTAGTATTTTCCCAACTGAAAATAAGATTATGTAAATGAACTACAATTAAGATATCAAAGTTAGCTGTGGGCCAGTACAGTGACTGTGAATTAAAGTAAGCGGCGGATTTCCTCCCTTATGGCAGAGGGAGTAAAAACAGAAAACTCCCTCACTGCCAGATACGTAAACTGGTTGTTAAAAAAAAAAGGTGGGGGGAGGAGGGGGCTTATTTCCAAGCATTTTTCTCCCACAATGGCATAAGGAAATTGCTGAGCTCCCAAACTCAGCTTTAACATTAGTAAATTTGCTGGGTATTTCTAGAGCACAACGGAAGATATTAATTTCTCTATCCCCTTGGCCTCATTCTACCTCAAATAAAGATCCATCTAATGGTTTTACTATGGTATCAAAGGTAGCCAAGTGCATATTCTTGTGGGAAGCTGGAAATCCAGATGTGGGGGGTACGTGCGCATGTGAGCGTGTAATAATCAGAAGTGATCAACAGCAGTTTAATGAAAAACTGCAATGTCAACTCTGATAGTGAAATACAGTCTTCAGTAACAATGTTCAGTAATAATATTGTTACTTTTCAGCTGCATGTTGGCAAGTGCTATTGTACGGTATCTGTTCACTTTTGAGTAGGGATGAGAACAGTTCCTGTTGGCGTTATACGTTTTGGGAAATGGATTCCATGAGGAATCTTCAACAGAGTTTTCTCCAAGGTTTCCAGCAGCATTTCCACTTTCTCTTTCTAGATCTCTGTTATCCTTCATCATTTGGGTTTCAAGGAGTTTTAAATCCCTGATCTTTCTCCCTGCTCCTCCAAAAGCTAATGTGAGTTTAGGATTAATTCGCCATCCTAAGAGCCAACACCATGGCTTTGTGGCTTAAACACTAATTATACATAGACTTTTTTTGACCCTCTCTCTATATATAGGTACATTTCAGCCTTCTCACTTTTGTTATCAGAAATTACTTTAGCCAAAATATAACAGCAGGAAGCCCGAGATGAGGACACATCCGTATTAAAAAACAAATCCTGCACTGTTTAATGTGTTCTGCAATACGTTATTCTGTGTTGTTTTCATATTTTGCTTTGATTTGTTGCAAACTGCATCTCATACTCAGAGTGAAAAAACAATGCTCATCCTTAAACCTTGACAGTTTTAAATTCTCCCCTTCCTCCTTTCTGCCATCAGACATACAAAAGATAAGAGCCTTTCAAAACAGCCTTCTGGGTGAGGAGGATTGAACAATGCTGGAACTGGTTATGTTGAGAGATCATCCCTAAGGTTCTGGGCATAGAAACATTATTCTTTATATGTACTGTGCATACACACACACACACACATTAAGTCTTACCAGAATATAACTTCTGGTACAACTCTTCAGCCATCTTTCTATTTCTCTTAGATATTCTACATGTCACTACATTGCAGAAAGTAAGGAGGCCTTTGGAATCCATTTTCACTAAAGCCATTGCAACTACAAGACTGGTAGAGTCATTTCCCAAGCAAAGTTGTTGACCCGCGGTCCTCAGACTCTACAAAAGCATATTGCCTCTCCAAATCACACACACACACCACTTATCTAGCTAGTGAATGAAACAAGGTTTTACTTAGCTCTACCTTCCTCAATGTCAGGGTGTATTTCTGCTGTGTCACTTTTGTATTGGCTGCTACTGTTAAATGTAATAGTAGAAGAATTTTTTTCCAGTACGTGTTATAGCTCTAAAGGTAAAGTAGAAGGCAAAACAAGGGACATTTTTAGTATCATATCAGATGCTATCCAACAACAGAATATATTTTATTCTGGTGAGTGCAAGAGCCTGCTTGCTATTATACCTATGTATCTGGACAGTATAAAAATTTCAGATTTGAAATGAGGAGCTCCATTTATTTAAACAAACACGACATTTTAGGACACATTTAAATCATATACAAGAAGATTATAGTTCATATCTATTTAGACATGCATAGCTGAAATCCAGATTTTAAGGAAAAGATTATTTGTATATTAAAAATTTAGATTAAAGGCTAAACCTGTTGTTACCAATGGCAAACTTATTTGGAGGGATAGACCTGGCCCAAGAAAGGCAACCACAGAATGCCTGTCACAATTACTGCACCAAGAAAATAAATGAGTGGATGGCAGGCGTTAAAACCACACAAAGCCATTCATGTTAAGGATTCCTGGGTTTCAGACAGTCATTTTAAACTCAAGTCAGAGAATATAGGTCACTTAGTTACATTCAGTGGAGATCTTATTTGCCAACATCTGGCTTTCGTTTTACCACAATACAAATAAGAAAATAGAAGACGAAGAGCCAGTGGTTGTTTTGCTGAACAGGACTGATATTGAAGAAGTTCAAGTACGCAATACAAAGTATCCTGGGTTCACATGCAAGCACATACGGGCAAGCACATATCCAAAGCGTCTTTATTCCACAAATAGGAAAATGTATTTTAATAACTGCTAACTCATTAAAAGATGTGCAAAACATTGCTACATCACTTAAATGATAATGACAAGCAGCTGGAGAATATCAAGGTTTATTAATCCAAGTTACGCATATTTACCTTATGGGACAATAGCTCTATTTAAGTGAATATTAAATGCAAATTGAGATATACGTTGTGTACCAGATTTTTGGAATTATCCATACACATCTATGCGCCTAATTCTTAAATAATTATTATAATTGTGCTAGACAGTAAGTACATATGGCAAATGTCTAGTTAACTGTACTACTACAAGGACTGAAAACATTCAGTTGTGCTTCTTAAATGAAAAGTTGGACATGCCTCATTTTGTATGCTTACAGCTCTAAGACTGATACTCTCCATTTACAATTCTTTAAATAGCTGTTTCAATGTAAGAATTCAGTTTAATTGTGTAAGCCTGCTTTCAGTCAAATAATATGCCATAGAAACAAAAATCCTAGAAATAAATAACTGAAAGGTTTACATGGAACTCATAGTGGCCATTTGAATTAAACATTTTAAATGAGGATTTAACACTGTTCTATCCCTTGTTTTTATTGACCTATGAGTAGATATGTACTTACCTTTCTTGAATTCTGGTTCAGGTTAAATGATATCCAAGTGAGAGATTTAAGAATATGGGTTTTCTATGGCACTTTTTTAATTTGGCTTTACTTCAAATTATCTTCAAACTTAGACACAGATCTTTATATTAGATGTGAATGCTGCCCCCTTTTTGTTCATCTCGTTACACTGGGCCTGATCTCACAAGAATTTAACCTGGAAATAATTTTTACTGATGTCAAATGATTGTTCAGTGTAAAACTTGAAGATAGAGGCTTTCCCCTCTAAATAAAAGTCATGGTATAAAACAAATCACCATGAAAACTTGCATTCATATTAGAATTATTTGCTAATAAAAAGCCCAGTAGTTCCTTTTCATTGCTATTTTGCATTAGAACAGCAACACTGTCAACTCCTTCAACATGTAGTTTAATTCAGGCAACCTGAACATTTCCTTGATGATACAGAACACAGTAGTGACTTGCATTTCTTCCCATTTACACTGTTTAAGTGACAGGAAACTATTCCCTTCCCCTCCACTCCCGCCCTCCCCACAACTGGTTCCCCTCTGCTTTGGCTTCTCCTCCATCCTTTGCTTTTATTTTATGTTATTCTGCTGCATTTTCTTCCAGTTTTTGCCTACTTTTTTCTTTATCACTTCCTTTTAAGATTTTTTATAATGGGAAGAACATATACGTATATATATACACAACAATGTATGAGGACTTCTGACTAAGATAAATCTTACCCACCAAGTAAAAACTTTGATGTGGAAAATAGGACACTAGTTAAAATAATATTTTACATATGTGCAGGTATTATACACAATAACCCCCCCCCCCCCCCCGTTCTCCTATGGAAATCTTTTAAAATAATGCATCTAGCGGGTACAATTTGAATGCTTTTATCACACAAGCCTTATAATCACATATATTCTTTGTATCCTTTTCCATTTCATTTCTATCTATGCAAAAAACATGAACAAAATGCAAAACCCCATATAATTTTAACATTCATATTAGCAACAGAACAATGTCTAGCAGCTTTGAACTGCTTTTCCATCTGGCACTTCAAGTACTGTTTAGATTAATACCAGCAGGTACAATAGAAGCTGAAATTTTTCTAGGCCAGAGTTTAATGGTGTTCAGTATTTCTCTTCACAAAAAAGGATCCATCCACCTGTGGACAAAGCTGCTTGTCTGTTACCATGGCCCTGAATAACATGACTGATGAGCATGTGAATCTGTTTCAAGTAGTAAGAAGGAACACTTATATTCCAGTTAACTACACTGTCTTGTCTTGGTACGAATTATACAAACTGAGATAATCAATAAGGTATTAGACTGCTGAGAACCCATTAGCATGTGGTTAACATGCTAGTGTTCACAGCAGCATTCTGCTGGGTAGAAAGTGGCCTTTGGTATATCACACTTCAATGGTTTAAGTTCAATAATAATAACTCTTGTTTAACAAGATATGAGATTGACTCTTATAAATTAGAAAATTGTTTTCATGATCCATCTAATCTGCTCTATTAATAAAAATACACCAAAGCCTTTTGGCACAAATTCATTTCTCACTACCAATTTCAAGTGGGCTCTAAATATAAGAAATCATGCCTGCCCAATTAATCACAGCACTGAACATCTTGAATACCTGTGGAGAATGGCAAAACCATCGCTATTAGAAAGTTTAATTTAAACACTTGACTTAAATTAAGGAGTATTTTAAACACAGGGACTGTTGTCCGGTAACAGGTAAAAATTAATCTCTTTGGCTCACCCCTATTTATTACAGAATGGGAAGGGGTGGGGGGTGGGGAGAGAGAAAAAGTAGTTTGCTAGTTTCTTTAGGGCTTTTGTAACTGGCTAATGTTAATGTTACTCTTAAACAAATAGCAAGAGAAACAGAGCTCAACAGTAAACACTAAGATCCAGATTATTTTAAAATTTTCATCCTAGTGGCAAAAGCAAAGTTTCACATATGGTGTCAATGTGTAAACTGAATTTCTCCACCTTTTTACTATTTAAGTCCAATGCAGACTCAGCAGTCTTTAGAGGAAACAGCTGAATGCAACGCATCATGTACATACTGCTCTTCGGGACTGTCATATTGCATCTCTGGAACTGAATGTTTTAAGGGCTTGTCAGGTTTAATTGGAGAGTTTACACAATTCTGGCTTACTGCATACATCACACCACCAAAATGTTTTTCCATTATCACTTTATGCTGGCTTGTACATCTAAATAAAACCATCTGTGAACAAAGCCTGAAGAATTAAACAAACAACTTTAGTAAGTCGACTTAATGTTTCATTTATATTTTTATCAGTATTCCAGATATTTGTTTGCATTTCGTTTTAATTCTCTGTAAGACTGGTGCTTGCGTGACACTGATACCAGTAGCTTTATTCAGGTGTCGCAAGGGCAACTCTGTAGCAGCTGTCTTTCTGATAACTGCTCAGAGACAACCCATTTGTTGTGGGATAAATCATTTTATCCTGAAACAAAGTACTTATCATACAGATGTCTGCATCAGCCAAGAGAAGTTCCCAGGATAATGGGTAATGACTTCTTATCCTAAAATACTGCAAAGTACATCTGCAGTTATCCCAGGATTGCCTGATTGAATCAATGGCAGGCAAGCAGCCACTCACTCAACCCCAATTAGAAGGGTGGCGAGCATACACACCAGTCATCACGTGTTTTTGTGCCCAGGCAAAAGACAGATGCAATTTATCCAGGAACAAATGCAACATCTGTTATTAGCCCATGAGTCTTACCCCTAGGCTTCCTCAGCCCTCATCTCAGGGGCTTCCCAGGATTTCTGCATGCCCAGAAGGGCTCAATTCTGGGAGCCATCAGAACATATTCTTTCCTTAGAGGAAAAAAAGTCTCCTCAGCCCCAGATCTTCATTTTGAAAGACATTTGAGCAATGTTCTGGAACAGGGAAGACCTTTTGGGGGTGGAAGATGCATATTTCCTCTCTTTCTTGCTAATGGCAGTGTCCCACCTTTTACTCATGGGAAATGGGCAAGTTTGACTTGTGAACTATTCATCTATTTCTAAAAGACTTCACTGCTTAAGAAATTTCCTATGAGTTCATAAGTCAAATTTGACTGTAGATAGCTCTATCAGGCTGGAAACATCCTTAGAAATCCTAGACTTTTGGGTCAAGAAAAATGGACACCGATTTTAATTAAAGTTGAAATGTTCTGTAGGAGAATGGAATAAAAATGTATTCAGGACATGGGCAGGACTTTGCATTGCATTTTAAAGTAATGCCAAAATACCACATTAAGTAGGATTTTTTTTTTTAATTGCCTAATTGAAAGGAAACTAACCAAAAGCAATAATCATTTGACAACCTTAAGGGACCATAGCAAAATGTAGGCGATACAGTAGAAATATAAAGAGCAGCTGTTACTCAGGTGACTCATTACAGTAACTCCATCACATAATACAACCCCTTTTTTTTTCTCTTTTGGAGCCTAACCTTTGGTGTTCGGAAGCCTGACTTGACAGAAGTTTCAGCACAGGTGATAGATGATTTCTGACCTTTCTGTGATACATGACTTTTTTCAACACACACACACTGCTGGGGATAATCCATCATGTAACAAATCTTTTGAATTGACCCTGGCCTTTCAGAACAAACAAATATTTCTGAGATAATTTTAGGTCCTGATGCAGCATAGTAGTCTGCGTAAATTCAGTACAGTAAAGGTACTTCTTCCACATTAAGCAATGGAGAAAGTGATATCCTGCAGAAATACTACAAAAATCTTTTTTTTTTTTTTTAATGTCCTTTATTCCAAACAGAGAGGTTTTAAAAATTTCTTTTGCAATAAGATCTGCAATTTGCAAAGGAAGGGATCAGATAAATTTCATGGGCTTCTACACAGAGCTCCCACCTCTCCCATAGAGCTGGGTAATTTCAGCTATTTGCTGAAACGTGCAATTAATGTGTAGCAATAAACTCCAGAGCAGTTTGAGCCAGAGTAAACTACTTCCAGATGCAGCATCTACACGTGTGCCCCAGAAAGCAGCAATTTGAGATGGGGCATAGTAGGCCTTGGCTAGCAGGAAGATGGGGCAGGGTCAGTCCCAGGCTCCAGCTTCGGATGGCAGAGGGGCTAGCTGGTGCATAAGTGTGCTGAAAGTGTGGAGCTGTGTGGCTAGGCGGCAGGCAGGAGTTTGGGCCCTGGCTAGCTGGGCTGACTAGTCAGTATCTACATGTGGGTTTAATTGCAGTAAATTACCTTGGTGTAAGATAGTATGCCCTCTTTCACCCTACTGCCTGGACTAACTGGGATCCAGGGGAGGTATCAAAAGAAAGGAGAAAAGTATTCACGTTGTGATTTAAGCATTAGCTGGTACCTACGAGAATTAAATCACAACCACCACTGAATCAGATGCCAAATCAGAAAAAAATCCTGTCCAGATAGAGGCAACAGGTGGGTTGGGAGTAAGCCTTTCATATTAAGCTCAGATGGAAAACTTACCAAATGAATCTTTGATAATTTTTTAAAACCCTTTGAGTGGAGATTGCGAATTTTAAATAATTGGGTGCATCTCATCCACCTTCATAGCCATTAACAGGAATAATCCTGATTCATTGCTAGGTGGCAACACACTGCCTTACAAAATAAGTAATTTAACTATAGTTACTTCAACTATTTCTTCAGCTGACTTATATAAATTATTACTATTAGATCTGTTAAGATGATGAAGACCTTCTTTAAACTACAACTATCAAAAAATATTCTATTTCCCCCCACTCAGAAATAAGAATGAAACTTCTACCATTTTATCAGCATGTGGACTTCTGTAACTTGAGGTATTGAATTTTGTTCTTTCCAGACCCAAAACTTTGAGGCAAATTTGAGACATTTTGAAAGCAGTTTTTGCTCAATAGCTTGTCAGCAGATGTTTCAACTCAAGCCTAACACCAGCAGTTTTTAATACAGTCCTATTCATTGCATCGCTGGCATTTACTTAATGCCTGCAAGTGGTAAACTAATATTTAAATGTATGATGAGTTTACTGAGTGATAGAGTTAAAAAAGCCTTTTATACCACTTACTGTAACCATAGTTGGCTTAGCACAACTGACTTAGGAAAAATGTTTCTTTTTTTCAGGTTGCATTCATGCTTTCTAGTGTATTCTTTTTTTTTTTTTCTTCATGTATGAGTATAGATCTCTATATCTTATAGGCAGGCAAAAAGATCAACAAAAGTGGATGTACATCTGTTAAACTCCTTTCATTCATTTAAATGCATAAAAATACAACTTTTCTGCAAAATCTCAGGCAGATCTTTCAGCTGTCGAGAAATCTCATTCATGAATATTTTTTCCAGTAAGAGCCACTTCTAAAAGTATTTACTCAAAAATAAAGTCACACACTTGCTGGTAAGTAGGTAAACATGAATAGGCACTACGCATTTTGCAACCATGAGGAATATTGTTACATGATAAACACGAATAGCTTGTTTGTGGTGTTCATAACTAGCCCCAGAAGTTGTATGCAAGTTATTTTGTTGTTGGGAAAATAACATTTTTAGTAAATTAATGGGCTGAAAATTTACACAAAACTGAGAAAGTGACTAATTGAGCCTATGGTAAATATACAGTCCCTTCTCATGCAAGCATGAGAGTTGCAAGTCATTTTATTGTTACTTGCAGAAACCAGGCAGAATAAGGAGGATAAAGCCCATTATGTTCATGTGAGTTACAGCCTTAATTTATATCAAGAACATGTATATTACTTCCTCCAAAAATGTAGAGTATCTAATTAACTCAGTCTAAATCCTAATCCATCCTAACACAAATACCTCTAACCCTTACGGGAATTGTGACACATACACAATTGTGACCTCCCATTCAGTCTACTTCGGTTGCTATTTTTATATTTGTATCACAGTGCTCCAGTCATGGATCATAGCCCCATTGTGCAAGGTGTTGGGGGGGAAAATGGAGTCTCTACCTTAAGGGGCTTTACTGTCCAGATACAAATTTATTAGAAAAATATCTCCTGTGAGCAGCAAGTTTTAAGCAGGTTGGCTTACAACATTCACAGTTTGTGAATATAAGGAAATAGTTTTCCCCATTAAAAATGTTTGATATATACAATATGCCACCTTGCTGTGTTATTACAGCACAGAAAGCTGTGTCTAAACTGATAACAACTTTCTAAGTTAAGAGTATTTATACAGTACTGCTCATTTTTACAGTAAGCTATTTTTTCCCTCTTAAATGTGTCATTATTGAAAATGTTTCCAGCACAGGAAAGCATCATTGGTTTATATGGTGATTTTTTTTTTTTTTTTACTAAAATTATGATATTAAATGAAAGAAATTGCTTACTATGTTCTGGATGAGTGGATAAATCAAGTTTACTTTTCTTTAACTTATCAGTAACTCAGTGTATCTATAATTTTTTAGTCGTGCTACTCAGAATTATTAGAAGACTGCTTTATATATGTAAATACATGCCTGCATTGTGGCTTTGTAAAATATAGTCAGCCTTACAGGTTTATTGAATCTTTTGCTTAACAGCAGCAACAACAAAAACCTTAGCAAAACTATGCTAGAGCATCAATACCCCTTGAAAAAAAACCTACACCAATTCAAAGTAAAATACTAAGTAAATCAGAGTATAGGCAATGCTGAGGTGTAAAACCCAACAAAGGAAACCACGTCACTTTGAACAAGTGATGGAACAACACAAATACACACAAGCAAAGAAAACTTAGGCAGAGATCAGGAAATAGACCTTTTAGATTAGGGACAGAAATTACACATAAACCAGTATAAGTTGTTGGAAACGGGTCTAAAACTGTAACAGAATACAAGTCAGTGCACACAGACTGATTTAAAAGTGGCAGAATCTGGTTTAAAATAGACCTGGGCGGATATATTAAATCAGATTGAATCACTTTTGGTTAGATTGGTCTATTGCACTTCTCTTCCAGATTCTGCCTCCCCCCCTTCACCTTCCTGACAAGTCAGGTTGCAGCCCCCGCAACATGCTTTGTGCCCCCATGCTAACCCACCCTCTTAGGACAGACAGGCTTGCCTCTACCCTAGGTTATATGCTCTGGGCTATCAGAGATGATGCAGCAAAGCCTTTGCTTCCCAGCCTGGCCAGTGGCAACAGATGATGGGAGAGGGAAGGAAATGAACCCTTGTCCTGGCCCATCTCCCCCACAACCGAGGTCTGCACAGTAGGTGGGGAATCCCCCAAGGAAGGGGCTTTCCCCCTAAAACCTGGTGCCGATCACCACACCCCACCCCACCCCCTTGCCAGCCCCCTGCCTCTTAGCCACTGGGACAGGGAGAAGTGGGGGGGGGGAGAGAAGAGTGAACATGAGTTCTGTTCACTAACAGTCCAATCTATCCTGCTTAGAGAAACCTGCATAAATTGGATCAATTCAGCCTTGGGCTATTTCACTGTCTGTATTTAGCTTTACTATACAAGCTAGTGTTATATTGCTTATTTACACTTCAGTTATGTAATAACCCTCCCAAACAACAACAACAAAACCCCCCAAACCAAACAAAAACAAAAAACCAAAACCATTTAAATCGTAGTTTGGCAACTATGTGGAAAGTTCGTGTCAGTATGGAAAACATAATAAAATAAATGATAAGAATGATAGGGCTACATTCTGCTGTCCTCATTCAGGGAATGATACCTTGAATATGTCATTTCAGATGGAGTTTTGCCATTGTAGAGTGGGTCTGGATTATTCATCATCCTCAATGCCATTTCCCATTTAGACTACGGGTTTACATAACATGGGCACATAGAAATAATTCACATTTTCTACAGTTTTCAACAAATGGTGCTGATGAAACCTTAGACATTTAATATATCAATAGGTATTCACTGAATACCCTGCCTAGTTGGGAGAGTTTCATCAAGCAACTGACTTTGTAAAAACAAGAGTGCAAGACTCTTAAATCTTGGGGTGACAAACACAGTGTAAGGGTCTGCAATTTAAAGAAAACAATGCAGTTTGACTGTCTGGCAGCTGCTAAAGCATATTACAGTATGAACAAAAGTCAGATGTTCTCAATAGGAGGAGTAGATGTAAGCCCTGTTACATCTTCCATTGGCTTCCTCAGTCTATTGTCTTGTCAGGTTTATATAGATTGAGCAGTCTGCCACTTTGACCCCATCTCATTTGAGGAACTCAAATCTACCTTCAAGTCTGGAATATAGGGAGACACAACCCCCCCTCCAAAAAAAAAAAAACCAAACCAAAACAAAGAACTGAGTGAGCTACCCTTAATGTTAGGCTGCCTATAGACATTCAGCACCCCACTCTAAATTATGCCACTTGATATAAAGCCCACCCTCCCCCCTGGGACCCAACAGCTCAGAGGGACAGAGAGAGGCCGATGGGGAGTACCATGGAGCTGCCAGCTGCTTCTGTATGACCGGAGCTGAGGGTGGGGGGGAAAGGGGAGACAGGGTTGAACAGAGCCCCCTTGCCTCATAGCCCTCCCCCCAGCTACCCCAGCTGGGGTATTGGGGGATCCAGGCTGGACCCTGGAGGCAAGGGGTCCCTGCTCCATCTCCTGCCTCCTCTGACAGCCCTGAGGGTGGTTCTCTTTGCAGGTGTGCCACCAGAGTGAGCACCAGCCCAGCCCCTACCCCACACATAAAATTAACTCTTGAGGCAACAGAAGTTCCCTGGGGCATCCTGCTTTAGAGTGTCATAATTTTATTTTTACTTCATTTGACCAGGTTAATTTTTCACATGATCAGCAATTTTAAAAGATCTTTGCAGCCATGCTCTTATGTTAAGTCACAGCTTAATCATGGGAAAAATATCACGTATGTAAGTACCCTTATTTTATAAGCTATGTTTATAGTTTAGCAGTTTCCTTTCTCTCTCTCTCTTTTGACTTCCACCTCAGGGTTTGTTTCTTCAGTCCTAGAAAGCTGAAGGACAGAACTGTGTTAAATTTCTAGCTTTCTTCTAGCTTTTTTTTTTTACCCCTTTCAGCTATAAACTGCAGGTGAAAAGCATCACTAGGAAAACAAAAAGGGAAAAAAGCAGCTAATGAACCCTAGTTTAGTCAGTTTATTAGCAGTCCAAAAGAGCATCTTACTGAACCCCCAAGTTCATTAATCATACAAAACAGTGAAAGTCTTAGTAATTAGACGTATGTGGTAAGACCACCACCCATTCCCCAATTTGGGGTATAGTTTATTAGCTTGAAAGCATTAGTTAAATTAACCAATCATAAGAAATATGCTGCTTTCCATCCTCTGATACCAATATTGGGCTAAAATTTTTTTTAATAACTAAACCTGACAAGATAGCAAACAACCCCATGTTCAATATTTCAATCCTTTAAAAAAAAAAAAAAAAAGACAGATGTTCATCAACATAAGAATGTAGCAACGTTTCAGAGCTGATTTCAGCTTGTGTGAAGCATTGTTGTATGTGGTGCTTATGTGCCTAGGCCAAGAGAAAAACTGTAGCGGGGAGGGAAAGGAGAAAGAGTCTCTCATGCAAGCTAAGATAGAGCGCTTTCACTCAAGAAGAGATTTAGGGTTTCATTTTAAGGAAATTATATGAACACATGTACCGTGTGGTGGGCCAGTAGGGGGCGCTCCCGTTTTGAGCCGCCCACCTCCCTGCGCCCGCTCACCTTCCAGGCTCCGAGTGCCTCCCTTGGGTGCCTCGCGTCCGGCCAACCCCTTCCCTGGAGCCCACCCGCTAGCCTGGGGGTACCGCTGCCACCATCCAAGGCTCTGGACTCACTTCTGGCCCTGTGCACCTTGGAAAACACAGG
>JAGPOW010001543.1:1678527-1721325 GCA_030014935.1 Caiman crocodilus | reverse complement strand
TTCTTCTTCCTCAGGACCTTATATACCCTCCCTGACCTCAGCAGCCCGATCCAATCGAAACTGCCAAACCAGGTCACAAGCCGACCCATATCCCAAGCATCCCTGGTCACCTGAGCTGAGCGCAGGTCCCCAGGCCGGGTCGCTTCCCTGCCCAGGTGACTACAGTATCCCCACCCAGGCCTTTGTCATGCAGACAGGGATGAGACCCTGCCCTGAGGGATTCACCAGCAGCCTCTCAGGCTGACACAGGGAGAGATTTCTGGAGAGGGGCACCCATGGTGGCATTTCTGCCACACACCCACACGTACATAGGTCATATTGGTTGGTTGATCAGAGCCTATTAAAAGAGCTCTAACATATTTAAATTTTACACTAAACCTTTTAAATGTATCAGACCAATATGTTTTTATTGGAGAGAGTTAAATAGGTCAAGTGACAGCCATTACCACAGGAGGAGTTTCATTTTGTAAAAATACTACTTTTTGTCTTAGTGGCCAATGTCTTTTTCTTGACTCCAGCCATAATTCTTTAGCTCTTCCTCCTGGAGAATAAAAATAAGTTGGCCAAAATAATGACATATAGGAAGTATATTTAAATCTGTTTGTACTAGGAAGGGTTATAACCTTATGATACTTGCCTTATTTATTAGAATAATTTTCACAGTCTTATTTTTGTTTGCTGAGCACTCTGAAAATGTAAATACTAAGCATATTATAATTAGCTCAACATCGTTTGCACTTGATTTCTTGTCCCAAAATAATTCTAAGAAATACAGATCAAACAGCTGGACTGATAAATGAAAGGTGCAGATAATTTCAAAATATCTCAAAGGGATATGGGCTACACAGTAAATCTCTCTCATTACTTCACAGAACAGGGATTCAGAAAGTCAGTCTGAATTAAGACTGTGACAGTGATGTGTCATCTGTGTCATATCTGAGTATGCTTTGGAATGCTCAGTTTTAGACCTGTCATACTAGCATAACTTCAGAATCCTAAAAATGAAGAAATCTGTATTGTTTCAAGCCAGATGACCTGATAGCTGTAAGAAATGGAATAATATCACAGCTCCAAGGGATCCCATCAAGACTAAAAAGCACAAGGGGGATTAAAGATCCAATTCAACAAGTATTTAGGAGCATACTGACATCCATCCCTCTTCTACAAAGTACTTGAACATGCTTAACAAGTCTTGTTGAAGTCCATGGGCCTTAACCAAATGTCTAGACTTTGAGCATAGCTTGAATTTTCTGCTATTGCTATATTTTCATTTCAGTGAGCTAAATTTCCTTCATTTCCCCTCCCCCTAGCAAATTAGAGCAGAAAGCTGTCCCCTTTGAAAAGAAGTGTGAAGAATTTGCTTACTATAACAGGAATTTCAATATATAATCGTATGAATATACCAACTTGATTGGCCTACTTTAATATGAAGGTGTCTCAAGAACAGTATCTTGTGATATGTATTGTTTTTTTGAGTACTTGTAGTTATATTCAGGTTTACCCAAAGAGCCTTGTCTGCCCATGTCCTTAGACTAACATGGCTACAACTTACACCCCTATATTTATAAAAAAACAGTTTGTCATTCATTATAATGAACATTTTTTAGATAATGTTAGTCAAATAACTAATAGGGCTGTGCAGAGCTTTGGGTGCTGATTCAATTTGGAGGAGATTGGGCCCAATTTGGCAGTTGAATCTCCAAATCTGAATCAAAATCAGGAGACCAATAAAAAGGTCTGAATCAATTCGAAATTCTCTGAGTCAATTCAGAAAAGATCCAGAGAGCTATAGAGATTCAGGCAGTCCCTGCTCGCTGGTGCAGGCAGCTGGATCCAGACTCCATGCCGGTAAGTAGAGGGTACAGGGGGCTGGAAGGAGGGACGAGGAGACCATGGGGGTACCCCTGCCAGGGCCCATCCCCTGCCTGCTCCCCCAGCTGCTCTGAGCATCCCCTAGTCCCAGCTTTTGGTTCTTAAAAAACAAAAAACAAACAAAAAAGCCCCCACTCATCAGCTGGGGTCTGACACGGGCGCCACGGGGTGGGCCTAGAAGTTCATGTCAGAGCCCCACACACAGCGTGGTGCAGCGGGAATCACCCCTTCTCCCCCTCCCTGGCCGGAGCTGGTGAATGTGTAGCTTAAAAAAAAGAGCCAGGAGCCTGGGGCAAGGTGGGGCTGGGAGAGTGGGTGGGGGCTGGGGCCTGTTTGATTCAGTGATTCGAATCACTGTCCTGTGACTTGGCCAAACCGGAAGTGAATAAATACTACCCACTTTGAACAGGCCTAATAACTAATCAGAGCCACAGAGCATTGAAGAGTTTGGGAAAACCACATTTTACATTTCAGTGCTGAACTCCACATGGTCTAATGTAGCTCAGATTGTCAGTTCTGGGAATTATTTCAAACCCTATAGGCAATTCAGACATTTTGTTTTCAAAATGTTCACCCTGCTATATGATGGACTATTTAAATCCCTAAGCTTCTGACTCAAACTAGTTGTTTACATCTAAAATTGCTTTCTTCATTAAGTTAAAACTTTAATTTTCAATATATTAAATTTATGTGTTGTTCAAAGCAATAAAAGGTTCTCTTTATTGGCTTTGTTCCTGCAATGATAAAATTAAGGACATCATTAAAAAGTAGTTTATCAAGACTTCTTGAAGATATAATTTGACTTTTTGCAGTTAGGAAAGTAAACAAATGGTATACTTATTTCAAAAGAGAATAACAATCTCTGTGTGTTAAATAAACCCAACATGCCTTGGCTGCATCTTTTTAGGAATTTTATTTTTTAATTATGGGTTTAATTCACCCCTGAAGAGATCCCAGACAAGGGTTATAATCTTCCAATTAAGATCCAGATAAGTCTTCACATAAGACTGAATGGGACTTGATTGATGAATAAGCCTCCTCTTTAACTTTTTGTATGGTGCTCAGTCTTGCATCATGAGAAAGAAACCTGCTTATATCAATCATCCTTATGATAAATAATATGCGAGTGAACCTTGAAACTATCTATTATGATAGAAGCCTGGAAAGATTGCCAATCCCAGCCATGCAGTTGGTCCAATAAGAGATCATTCACAAGCATTCTTGCATATTATGAAATAAGTAATTCCACTTCTCTTTGAAAACTTACTATTTTCCTTTTCCTTTCAATAACTAAATGACCTCCTTAAATATATGACTAGGTAGTTGTTATTTAACTGAATTTTAGATAGTTTGTGAAGAGCACAGAGAGGCATCCCGTCTTATTCTTACAGAATATTTCTACAACTGAAATTAATCAACTTCCAGCCAGGCTTCATCCTTTGACAACATTGAGGAAAAGATTAACCCCCCCAAACATCAGATTGGACACCCCACAGTGGACAAAATTCAAACCTTGACTGCTATATTGACTGGTTTAGGGAAAAAAAAAATGAACAATGAAATAATCAACAAACAAACAGAGCCATTTTGGTAGAAGCACCAATCTAGAAGGGCCATAGAATCGCTCAGATCCAACCACCAAAAATAGTAATAACAAATCAGCATATAAAAGGAGGAGCTATAGTTATTCTTAACCATGAAGACTATATAAAAAGAATATGTTCCCTAAAATCCAGAAACAAGGGAGCCCTGGCAGACCTATCATATCCAACCATGGAAAACTAACTGAGGAAATATCAAGTTTCATTGAACCCTTCCTAAAACCTCTTGTTGCCCAAAGATCAAGTTTGTCCAAGACACAACAGACCTTCTACAAAACCTTAAAAACATAGACTACCTTCCCAGCAATACCCTTCTAGCCAACATGGATATTACCAGGTTATATACCAATATCCCACACCGGATGTAAACCTGCCTTACACAGCTACAAGAACAAGATTGCAACTCAGAATACAGACCTAAAGATATTACTGAACTTATACAACTTCATCCTCACAGGTTTCAAATTACACTTGACTCTTGGGAGGTCTGCAAAAAACAAAACAAAAAATGTAAATGGGTTCATTGATTAACAAATCCACCTAAGTGAAGGAGCAATCTGATTAGAGATTTCCTCATTATTCCTCATTATGATTTTCAAATCTTAGAGGGGCTCAGCCCCTCTCTGCCCTTCCCCTCTGGCCCCTGAGCTCCCACTTAATTTGCACCCTTCATCCTTACACACAAGAACTTCAGTTTCAATAACCAACACTTTCTTCAGACCATGGGCACAGCTGTAGATACCAAAATGGCACCACAACATGCCAAACTTTTATGAGCCACTTGGAAGAAGAATTCCTTAAGGACTGCACCATCAAGCCCATGATACACGTAAGATATAGAGGTGGCATCTTCATCATTTAGATTGAAAACATGCAGTCTGATTGATTTTCATCAGAAATTCAATAATCATCATCAACTCTCCACCAAATATCTCTTGAATACTCCAGCAGCAACATTTCCTTTTTAGACACTATGATAAATATCTAGAACAGTAAAATACAAACCACCATATACAAGAAACCCACAAACTAACACACATCTACACAGAACCAGCAATCACTCTAAACACACCAAGAAAACACACTAAGACAAGCACTCGGATATCACTGAATTTGCACGGAAGAGAACATCCGTTATCATCATCTCACAAGTTTCAAAAAAGGCTTTTAATCAACAAGGACACTCCTCCACAGAGCTAGATCACACTTCTGAAAGAGCCATCTGGATACGATGTGAAAAACTGCTGCAGTACAAAAAGAAGATTCCCAGGAATTGCACACCACTAGTTACGATTTATCATCCCCCCCTGGAACCCATACTGAAAATCCTCAAACAATTGCAACCCATACTGGAAGAAGACCCAATTCATAGAGATCTTCCCAGAACCACCCATCCTAGCCTTCAAACAAACATCAAACCTCACCAGTCTCATCACCAGAAGAAGACTTCCAATGGACCAGAACACACCAAATGGATCCAGACCGTGCTGGGACAAGAAACGTAAAACCTGCCAACCTCTCTCTACCACTCCCACAATAATTACACCCCAAACAGAACTATCACCATTCCTGGATCTTACACTTGCACCTTCAGAAGTGCACTGGATGAGCTACAACATTAGGTGCCCTGATGGAAAAGGAGAAACCAAATGACAACTGTGTACCAGAATGAATGCATACTAAAAATCTACCGGAGACAAAAATACCCAATTACCTGTGCGTGCACACTTGACTCCAACCTTCTCTATCTTTCCATTCTCTCAGTTCCAATCCTCAAAGGGAATTAACAAAACAGCTTTCATAGAATTTTTTTTTTCCAGCTATTTAGTTGGTCTAGTAAAAGATATCACATTTACCCAAAAAAACCTAGTCTATATTCTTAGACCAATATGGCTACAAACAACACCCCAGTAAGCCTGGAAGTGTTAGTTTTAGTTAACAGCTAACCTTGACTGAGCTAAAGATATTTTTGGCTACATCAATAAATAAAAGTTTAAAATTTCAAATCTGCCCATACTAAAAATATTTCATATACAGAAACAAAATATCAGCTAACCTTAATCAGCTGATTAGCTGAGAAGCAGTCTGCATATTCCTGAAGTGCCAGGTTCTAATTGCAGTACCGGGATTGTTACAGAGGTGTAGGTTGTAGCCATGTTGGTCTAAGGACATAGCCAGACAAGGTTCTTCGGGCAAATCTGATATTTTTTATTAGACCAACTTAAATAGTTGGAAAACAATTATTAAGCAAGCTTTTGGGTTCAAAACCCTTCGTCAGGCTAAGGAAGCTGCAGCAGTTGGTGTGTGCTCTTCCTGGATGGAATGAAAAGTAAAGAAGCCAGAGGCTGGGCTGGTGTGCTTATAAGACAGGTGGTCAGTGAAGATGTAAATTGAGGAGTCGATGGGTGAGAGAGAGGCTGGGTGGGGGGGGAAAGAGAAGGGGGATGAACAGTGGAGAGAGACCTGGAGCCAGATGTCAGGCAGGTTATAATGTGTCATAAATCCTATGTCTATATGTAGTTCATGATTTTTAGTATCCAGGAGGTTGATGAAGTGGATTTCATAGGCTTGTCTCTGGGAAGTGTTTTGTAAATTTCCTTTGAGGATCAGGACTGAGAGATTGGAGAGAGAGAGTGGTTTTCTTGCGAGAAATGTGGCCCCACGTCATTGGGTATTTCTGTCTCTGATAGATTTCTGGTGTGTGTTCATTTTGGTGCGCAGTTATTGTTTGGTCTCTCCTATGTATTTTCCATTAGGGCATTTGGTGCATTGGATGAGATATTACATTTCTGGAGGTGCAGCTATAAGTGAATTAGCACTGAAGAGAACACCTGGGATTGCCACCTCACCAATCTTAAAAAGGCTGTCATCCAACAAGGACACTCCTCCAGAGAGATAGATTGCACTTTTGAAAGAGCCACCCAGATACCACTTGAAGAACTACTGCAGTACAGAAAAAAAAACCCTCCCACAAATCGCACACCACTGATTATGACATATCACCCCTCCCTCGAACCCGTATGGAAAATCCTCAAACAGTTGCAACCCATACTAGAAAGAGACCCTGTTCTTAAAGGGATCTTCCCAGAGCCACCCATCCTAGCTTTCAAACAAGCACCGAACCTCGCCAACCTCATCACCAAAAGCAAACTTTTTCAGACCCAGAACACACCAAAAGGATCCACACTGTGCCATGCCAAGAAATGCAAAACCTGCCAACACATCTCCACCACCCCAACGATCACTACACCCCACGACAGAGCCATCAGCATTCCCACATCTTACAGTTGCACCTCCAGAAATGTAATACACCTCATCCAATGCACCAATGGAAAATGCCCTGATGGAAAATACATAGGAGAGACCAAACAACAACTGCACACGAGAATGAATGCACACTGGAAATCTATCAAAAACAGGAATACCCAGTTACCTGTGGGGGCACATTTCTCTCAAGAAAACCACTCTCCCTTCAATCCCTCAGTCCTGATCCTCAAAGGAAACTTACAAAACACTCCCCAGAGATGATCCTATGAACTCTACTTCAACCTCCTGGATACTAAAAATCATGAACTAAATATAGACATAGGATTTATGACACATTATAACCTGCCTGACATCTGACTCCAGGTCTCTCTCCACTATTCTTCCCCTTCTCTCTCCCCCCCACCCCAGCCTCTCTCTCACCCATTGACTCCTCAATCTACATTTTACACCTGTCCTGTAAGCACACCAGCCCAGCCCCTGGCTTCCTTACTGTTCATTCCATCCAGGAAGAGCACATACCAACTGCTGAAACTTCCTTAGCCTGATGAAGGGTTCTCGAACCCAAAAACTTGCTTAATAATTGTTTTCCAACAATTTAAGTTAGTCTAATAAGAGATATCAGATTCACCCAAAGAACCTTGTATACCAGGATTGCAAAACTCTTACAGCACATCCAATATTGCAGTATCATTTATACAATTTGAGGAATCAAAAATCCAGCAGTACTTAGGATTTGTGTATGGGGGCCTGACAGAAGGCAACCATAGTTTCTGCACCAGTAGTTGAAAACATGGGATGCAGCAAGTTGTTAAGAGGTCACCCAATACCAGTTGGGGATACAAAGGGTGTGGGGCTCATTGCCTCTATTGGTTATTGTTACACTAATACTTATTTATGTTGTATAAGCAGTGTCATATTAAATTGTAAGTGAAGCAGTAGCGCTGTCAGTGGTAAATTGGCCTAACACTTCATTTTAAACACTTAAATGGAGCTCAGCAATGACTGAATTCCAGTCATAGAATCAAATTGTACCCTGAGGAAAATGGTTTCTTTGCATCCCTGACTGACAGTACTAAAAATATCAGAGATGTGGTAATAGAAAAAAAAACTTAGAAGTAAGAAAGTCTTTCCAAGACTGGATACAGAGATGGGCAGTAGGGCATTGCAACATTATCTATTGGTAAAGTCCTGTTTTTCTAAAATTAGTATTATCCCCCCCCCCCACACACACACTTTCTCTCAATATGCTTTTATAAAAATAGATTTACCTCAAAACAATCATAAATAGAGCAATCCAAGAAAGAAGAGTTTCTGTATTCTCTTATTTCTGGGTTAGAAAAGTAGATTCAAGTTAAAGTTAAATGACTATAAATGTAGGATAACAGATCTGGTACAAAGTTTATGATATGCTTGCTATGAATGCTGATATTTCCTTAATTCCTTGACTTTTCTGCATATAAAATATTAACTATACCAGTGTATTAGTGCCTGTGGGGAAGAAGCTGTGTGTACATGTGAATGCAGTTGGGAGGTGAAAGTCATAGCTTTATTTCATCTATGAATGGTGGGATACTTCAGTATGCATTTATGCTATAAAATGCAAAATAACATAAAAATCTGCATGGCCACAGTTTCACCCAGAATGTTTAAATAGTGATAAGAATTTTAAAATTCTGATAACATTTTAAAAATTATTTACATAAATAATCAAATATACTTGAGTTGACTGACAAGGTAATCTGAGCTAGCTAGGATCTTTATTTTCCTCTCACATAATTTAACTAAAAACCTGACTGTAATGTAAAAGATGAATAGCTGGCATGCATTTATGAATAAATGTAATGGATTTAAAAAGATTATCTTTACAAGAATGACAAGTTTTTTGTTTTGGTTTGGGTTTTTGTTTGTTTTTTTTAAAAACACAGTAGTTACAATGCTTGAATTAATAAAAAGTAAGAATCTAATGCATGAGGCAACAGTGAATGGAGCAATAAATACAAAGGGCAGGGGAAGAGTGCTGGCAAGTCCGTGGTACTGGTTTTGAAAAAGAGAAGTCATGCAGCTCAGTTTGGGGCACAGTATAGATCACACTATGCAAGTTAAACGTTATGAGACAGGCCACAGCTAGCTGGTAATCCCTGGTGGTGTACAAGCACATCGACAGTGGAGTTACCGTTTAACCCCCCTTCCCTCTCCCCAGTTTATGAAGTAGGATTTTAGCAGACCATTCCCTACGTCCAAAGAATGTTTTGGCCATGGTGTCCCCGGCCATGTGCTGACAAAACAAGGGGTGTCTGTACATGGCACATTAAAGCAGGTTAAACGCTTTTGTTTTAATGGTATTGGTGTTTGCATGCATTGGCAGTGTATTGCGCATTAATTCCAGACGCTGTAGGAAATTTGGTGGCATGAAGCATCTTAAATGACTTGGGGTGCAGCAAACTACAACTCCTTGGAAGCAGCTCCGCAGCTCTGCAGAAAGCCCTGCAGGCAGCCTGGCAGCAGCCCGGGAAGGCAGGCTCTGCCCAAGACAAGTGGCAAGCCTGATCTCCCCACTTCCCTCCTACCCTGGAGGGGATCTACCCGAGCTGTGTGGAGGCCCAGTGCTTCCCTCCACAGCTGCGGTGCCTCCCAGGACCACATGAACTGGTTGCTTACAGGGGAGTGCTGTGGGAAGCACCAACCCTCTGCCCCTTAGACCCATGGGACTGCTCCACCCACCGGCAGCTCGCCCTCCCCTCCCCACTGCCAGAGAGGCAGTTAAGTCAGTTGTGTGTGTGACATGGGGGTTTAAGTGGGCCCTAAATTGAAGTGGTGGGTTTTTAAAAACCCACCACTTCAATTTAGGGCCCCTTTTCATCTACACACACTCCATCATGCCTTCCACACAGCACACACACACACACACACACACACACACACACACACACACACACACACACACACAGAGCAAATGCAGATTGTAGCCCCCATCACATAACAAAGCAAAGGCTACACATTCATGTTTAAGTGTGGCAGGCCTACACGTTTTAGATTGCCACCTATCACCCTTGTGCCCAAGTACATTCCAGGTAAGACATATTGGCAATAATAAACTCCTAGAGCAGATCTCAGTTACTTTTCTCCCTAAAAAACTCCATTTTGTACTGGCAGACCTATATTCTGACTTATTTCCTTAAAAGCAAGCATTAAGTGTCTTGAAACAAGAGTATTGAATCTGAATATTTATCTAGCTCACTTGCAAACTGCCCACCACTTTTGAGGCTTAATCCAAATCCCTTTGAAGTCAATGGAAGAACTCTCATTGACTGCAGCTGCTTTTGGACGAGTCTCTAGACATGTCAGGATATATCCAATTTTCCATACACTACCACAGCTTATCACTTGGAGAACACTTTCAGATGGGTAAGGAGTCACAAAAAGTCACCATTAAAAGAACAGCTCTACGGCTTTTTTGTTCTTGGTTTTATATTACTAAAGAAAAAAAAGATGGATACAAGTGCTGAAAGAGCAAAACACTTATCTTTTAGTTTTATGCAGTGAAAGAAAATCAACAAAATTTTCATAGTATGCTGTGCTTGAACCTCACCATGACAAAGTTTTCTTTTAAGGTAAGAAGCATATACATTGTTCTAAGCCTTATTCACCTAAACTTGCTGATTAAGAATGACGTCTGAATTATATGCAAATCTAAATGTCAGTCTTAAAATGAGAGTAGAATGAAGTAAAATCATCAGTGTTTTACACTCAATTAAATTCCAAGTGTCCAGAGATGAAAGAACAGAGCCACATATTCAAGGAGGTACTTTAAGGGATGAAATTTATTTCATACATACTTTCTTTTTAAAAATACTTTAAAAATCTAAATGACAGACTGACTTGCAATACTGCCACTCATGATGGTAGATAATATTTTAAAGTCTTTTAGAAGTGATTTGTTAGAACATATTTTAAAACGTATCATTAACTCATAAAGCTTCATGACTCTACAATAGATATAGGAAACACCAGGAATAAGCACTAATTAGAAATAAAGTGTTCACTAGTGTAGTCCCAATCCAGATATGGGAAAAAATGATTTTTAGGACTACTAAAACATCTATACATTCAGTGATGGCTTTTGAATATGTTCTGCCAATCATTTTCATTCCAAATGCTTCCTACTATCTAATAAGGTACGTAGTATGAAAGGCAGTGTTGCCCGAGACTAGGAGTTAGGATTTCCAACATTCTAACCTAGTTCATAGATTTGAAGTGCAAACAAGATCTCTGTAATCACCAAGTTTGACATCCCTCTAGTACAGACCACAGCCTTCCCTCCAGCAATTCCTGCATCAAGCCGAATAATAACTTGTTATATTCCCTTGAGAAAGTCCCTTAAAAGTAACTCCATTTTTCTATCTGTAAAATGTGGATACAACTTATCGGTTTCACTGATATTAAGAGGATTTATCAAAGTGCATCTCTCCCACCTCAAATGAGAGAAATCATGTTAGTGGGGAAAAAAAAATGGAATCAATTCTATGTGCAGAATTGTAACATTGTAAATGTTGTACAGATGCAGGTAAACCTCTTAAATGGAATAAAGGTGATGGGAAGGCCTGTTTGACAAGCTAACCTGTTTAAATGCAAACTTTTGCAATACAAAAAAGAGTAGAACCATGGTTTCTGATGTATAGTACAATCTACAAGCCCTTGGGCTGGCTCAGTAGGATGACCTGCATACAATTTGGGGGGTTATTGATTCTCATCATGAGTTTATTTGGAGGCAATGCAAATACTCACTTCTCAGCTTTTATAAAAGCATCACACAAGTATAGCCAATTAGCATTGACCTATGCTGGGAAAGGTAGAAAACACATTTCTGAACAGGCTTATGTGCAACAGCCTCTTGTTAGTTGATAAAACACAGTTGTTAGAGGCACTTGCTGCACCTTTAGCTTCTTTGTCTTCGATCACCAAGATGTATGGCATTTCAAAAAGTCAAATGGGAAGGACTGGACTCAGCTGTGGGGAAAAAAAAAATCTCCCTCTGCAGACTGGGTAACAAATACCAATCTGAATGAAAACACATTTACAAGACGGAGGACAAAATAGAAACCACTATTTCCTTTCAGTAACAGAAAGGACAGGACAGATCACATACATCCTATTTGGGCCTGCTCCAAAAAAAAAAGAAAGGACCAACCAGTGATCTGGTATCACAATCGTAGTCACACCATCACATTTTAATAGAAAGCATAACAGTAAGTGGTATGCTGATTTGAATGTTACACACCCTATAGTTTCATAAGCACTATAGTGCAGCTCATGTGATATCAGGGATATCAAGTTAAGATCTGTATAGGTAAAACAGTGCATTGCACTCTCATTCCTAAAGTAAAATGGACCAGAAGAGGTAGGAAAGCAACACATTTCTAAGTCTCACAGGACCACAGTGCACTCCCCACCCCCCAAAAAAACCAACAAAAAACTCTCAAAAACAGAGCAGGCCATTTCACCATAAGTAAAATATATGCTAAGGTTTTTCCTAAAATACAGACTAGAACTCACCATTGGTTATGTCAGGTTCTGTCCTTCTGGCCTTGACATTGGAAGATTTATGCGGCAGTGAACGCTGCTTTCAAGAATTTTATAGGGGTTTTCAGTGAGCAGCATAGTTAGGAACATATAATAATCAGGAACATAATTAAATGAATATAACGGGGGAACAGCCTCATATCGCATTTTACATGGGCAGTGTTCCAGTGGCGAGGCCCAAAGAAGAAGAACAGAATGTATACCATCTCCCAGGTGGGAGCTTATGAGCTGTTCAGGGCAGGGGCCTGAATTGAGTCCACCTGGGATAAACTGATTAGTGGACAAGATGATGGTTTGCAGTTGTGTGTCTTGCAGCTCAAGTACAATCCCAGCACTCCTCTTATGAACCACTTTCCTTAAGTCATGTAAGCAACACACAGGGATAAAGAGTCAATGCCTCACTTTTATTAGCAGATAGTAGACTACTCAAGTCATAATCAGCTCCCAGCAGGACTATTTCAACTAAAGGCCTTTCTTACACAGATAAAGAAACCCAGAATGAAAACATGTCCTGTGTTAGAAACTAACATTTAAATAGTTGCTTGCCTAGTCAAAAGCTCATCTGCTTCAGCTGTGGGTCTAGGGGTTATCCATTATTCCTAGTCTCTTAGCAACAGACCATACACACCTATAGCCCTGCTGACCTGCTGCTAAAACAGAACAGTATTTAAAAAGACAGTCATGTTACCCAGAGAACATCCTCCTATAGTGCTTCATAATTCTCAGCATAACAATATTTAGTGAAAGACACCGATATTTTATACAGACTTATAAAGTCAGTAATTAATAATCATTTAAATTAATGAAAGCAGTAGAAACAGAAACACAGAGACTTGCCCATTTCCATTGTAGATTTTAAACTCAGTGTAGAGATATCATCCTGTTCTACACTGATATTTAACAGGGGCTATGAATAAAATGCCTATGAGACTTTTTATTTGTTTCACATACTCCCAGATCCATTATCTTGACATCAGTTATTCTTTATCCCTTATGACATCTGCACCATAATTAATGTAGGGATTACAGCACAATGGCTCAGAATGTTTCACACAGAACTGAGTGTACATATGAGCCAGATCCAAATTGGTGTAGCCCCATATACTTCCATGGAGGCAATTTAAATCAGCCAAGAGGCTGATCCTTATTTCATAGTTCAGTTCATAATGAAATAGATAAATAAAAAAAAAAATTCAACTGCTATGTAGGTTATCTCATATTATCTAAGTAATGCATCTATATTTTAAATCATACCCTAGACCCTGAAAAAGGAGAAAACAAATAACATTTTTCATTTTATTTATGTTTTGTTCAAACATACTGGGCATCTTTGCATGTGCCCCAGGGGTGGGGGGGTGCTTTAATTAGAGTGGCTCCGAGAGCTGCTGTAATTAGAACGCCTGCAGCGTCTCACGTATCAACATCCTTGTGCGTCAGAAGGGTGGAGGGGGCGCTTTAACTAAAGCTTGTTTGATGAGCCTTAGTTAAAGCGCTGCCACCATTTTGAAGAGCAGGGATGATGATACTTGAGACACTGAAGTCGCTGGAATACCCTAGTTAGCATGCTCTGGCAGACTCAATTAATTGAGTCTGTTTCAACAAGCTGTAATTACAGCATATCAGAGTGGTGTCCCCACAAATACCCATTATGGCAAGTTTCTTTGGTACAAATTTCCAGTAAAGAAGTATTATGGGTGTAACATTATTTAGAACTAGACTGAGCTTTTATGTTCAGCCCAGTGTGGCATATAATTGTGCAGGTCCACAAAGAGCCCTGTGTGACGGACTATCAGGTTTATTGTAATAGTTATGTATTAACTGTGTTCATGTTTTAATAATGTAGCATGCCTCGGTTTTCCCATTGGCTAGGTTATATGGGTGGTGGGCAGGGAAGAACAGGTTAGGGAGGCACTGAACTAGAGTTGCTTAGATGTGGGAAAGGACAAGATGGAATTCCAGCATCAACGAGATTTGAATAGCTTTGTTCTCACATCAGCCAAGATGGGATAGCTGGGTTCACCCAGTATGCTCCAGAGAAGTTCGTGAAGTCTGAGAATGGACAGGGGAGGGTTAACAAACAGGGTGGAGAGTCTGAAAAGGGAGACCAGTGGAACAGCTTGGGGACTGTGGAGCTGGGTAGATTGCAAAAGGAACAGTTGAGCAATGTTGTGTTACTCAGGCCTGTGTAGTCTGGATTGGAGACAGAGGAACTACTTAGCCCTTTGGAGAGAGCAGAGAACAACTGCCAAGGTGGCCTTTGTCACAGTAAATATCTTCATCCAGAAGGAATAGTTTGCTTTGTTGCTTGCAACTTCAGGTTGTTTTCCCCCAACAAGAGATAGTCCGTCTTCCAGATGTTGAAATGAAAGCTAGCCCCTTTAGTTAGGGCCATGGAACAACCAGGGAGGGCCAGGGACCAAAAGGCCAAAATCTCAGAGCAGGAAGGGGATAGGCCTACCCTCCTGCTCCAGAAACTGTACCTGGTCTGGCTGTAGGGGGCATTCACAGAAACATTCAGCAATGGTTGTGGTGGTCCTGAGCAAGCACCCTCTGGGTGGACCCCAGGACAATCTAGGAATTCAGCCTTGCTGGCAATTTTATTGCAGCAGGAAGAATGGAGCAGAGGCTATAAGCACCATTCACTCCTTCCAGTCTTTACCAGCGTCACTGCCTTATTCTGCCTCTTTATACACAGAACTGTAGATTCCCAGGGACAAGTCAGAGCAACTTCAGAAGCTACACTAATTTGCAGTTAGATCTGTCCAGTTTCACAAGCATTACAGCAGACAGCAAAAGGTAGGGCAAGGAATTCATCCCAGCATAAAGGTGCCTTTGTACATCAGTGGGATAATAGGAAAATAATGGGGATAGAAATGTTAAAAAGTCACCATGGATTGCAGATCAGTTTCTTCAAGACTAAAAGTACAAAACACAACACAACCAGCCAGCTTTATTCCCTTGGCTCTGAAAATGTTTTGGTTGTACTACACTGATTTTTCTTTGCTTAAATTGAAGATACAGTTTGCATCACTTCTGTGCCTATAATATTTGTGCTTCCTTTCAACAATAATTTTTCATTCCAAGCTTAAAAAAAATCTAGAAGACTTTGTCACAAAGCTTATATATTTTACATCTAAGAAATGACTGGATTTTAATGCAACCTCTTCACTTTTTCCTTTCTAGGAATGACCTTATGTCCCAGGAAACAAACACTGAATATGGATGCTTAACTTTCTGAAACGTGATGCATGCCTTGTGAAGTCTTGTCACTTTGATTTGCAGCAATTTGCACTCTATAAGCCTCACTTAAGATTGTCTAGTTGTTTTTCCTGCGTATAAAATAGTTGTGTTTGACAAACAAAATTAGAGGTGTTGCATTGCACATTAACATGTGTAGCAACAAATTTATTTACCTAGGATTTGTAGGGGGGAGTTTATTTTTGTAATATAGTGGTGCTGTGAGCTGAGCTCGCATAGAAATGGAATGACAAGCAGTTAGTCAAGTAAGTAATCAACTGAAATAGGGATGCTCGACCTCTTTGTGAAACAGGCCAGATGAGTGGCATAGGGTCCATGTATGGCTTGGATTGGATCCCACACAACAAGGTCAGGCCCTGCACTGTCTCCACTTGACCTGCTGCTGGATAGGGTCCCATGCTACATTCCTTGGCCCCTCACCACAGAATCAGAGTGGTACCCCATGCCTCCCACCCTGTGGCACATGCCACTGGATGAGGGTCCCATGCTGCCTTCCTCCGCAACTCTGGGCCCATACTGCCAGATCCAGTTCTACATCACCTCCAGCCCACCCCTATATAACAGGATTGGGCTCCAGGCAGATCCAGCATGCTACCCACTGCCAGGACTCCCCATGGATCCAGAAATTTGGCAGCAGGGGAGAAGCAGTTGGTGCTACTGCAGCTTCACCACCAAATTTTGAGACCCATGGGGACTTCTGTGGGTCAACTGGCAGGGGCGATGTATAGGGGGTGCATGTGCACCCTGAGAGCTCTTGTGAACCCCCTGTCAGGCTGCACTCCCTGTTTACTTGGTGGGTAGGGGGCAGGTAGGGGCACCAGTGCCCACCCTGCAAGTACCAGCTGGGGAGTGGGGCCACCAACAAAAGTGGCTGGTGCTTGCAGGGGGGCGGGCCCTGCACGTGCCCCCCTCCCCGACTCAAGACACATCAGATACCCATGTCAATTGGCATGGTTTCATGGCCAGAGATTGAGCACCCCTGAACTAAAACATAAAATATTTATTGTTTTTGATCCTTAACACAGTGTTTTAGACAAGACTACAATACCAAACTGGATAGATGGAAAAAAAGTGGGCATCATTGTTACAGGATAAGGTCCTGCAGGATGGCCGTGATCTCCCCAAGGCCCCCTTACCATACCAAGTTGGCCCAATGGGCACCCTCTATTCTTGCCCACCACGTCTTTGGTTGAATGATTGATAGGGAAGCTGCTTTTCAGTCCTCTTGGACACAGTCTTGATCGACTCTCTGGACCCCGTTGGTTTCCAGACCCCTGGTGGGTGTCACTCCAAGATAAATGTCACAGTGGGTGTTTTGGGGCATCCTAGCCTTATGGGTTATGTGTGGCTCCAACTACCCCTTTATCACACCCCAAGCCTCACAGATGGTACTGACGTTGTTTGGTCTGGGCCTTGTTATAATTTGGCTCCCTTGCCCTCCTTGGGTTCCCCACAGCCCTGTCTCGCTCAGCATCTCTCTGGTGCAAAGTGCAGCACTCTTTCTGGCATCAAGGTCTGTGCACCCCAAATGAGGCCTCCTCCATCCCCTAATAGCCTGATCCAAACCTCTGGTTATACAACAAGAAACAAAACACAAGCCTCTGGGCTGCAACATAAATTCTGGTTACCTGGCTATAATGTCATTCAAACCCTACTGGGGAATAGTCCATCCCACAACTGTATCAGGAGTTGCTTGTGCAGTCAGGCCTTTCCCCTTTGCTTGCTCTGGGAGAGCCCCTTCCCCCTTGGCTGTCAGCAGGGAACAGCCTTCCTGGCCTCAGGCCTGGGGTTTGTATATGAGCTAGGCTCTGCCCTTTCCAATCAGCTGACTGCTGGCAAGTGTGGGCCACTAGCTCATCCTGGCTCTCCTAGTAACCAGCAGCTGGGGCTTTCAACTCAATGCTAGGGCACTTCCCCTAGCAGTTTCAGCTCTGTAAAGGAGCAGGGTACCCTAGTGCCCTGCAACAATCATAAATGGACAAAATAGTGGCAAACATGAACAAAAGTAGATGGGATTAAAAAAAAAAAAGAGCTATCAGTTTGTGAGGCATGTTCTGCTCTGGATAGCTCCAATACATTTTTAAAGCTCTCTTCTTGTTGTGATATGCCAACTATATTTTAGGAGAGATTTGAGTCAGAGGGAGTTGGGTTGAAAGCTATCGTAGATAATCTATTCGTGATAGGTAACATCAAGAATAGCATAAAAGATGGCATTTAGACAGGAGCAGAAAGAATGTGAAACACCTGAAAGGGTTATTTGGAAGTTATAAGCACCATAGATTATAAAGTCTTTTTTGGTGGCGGGGAGGAGGAATAAGTGTAACCAATGAGAATATGTGCTTATGACAACACTTCATTCTTGTCTTTCATTAGCTGGTGGGGAAATTACAGAGATGTGTTTCTGGAATTAATTAGAATAAGCCTATTCTCTAAGTTTGTTTGTGTAGTTAAAAAAAGCTTCCTAATAATGTAGTTGTTGTTTTATTAATCCATCTCCAGACTTTTAAATACTGTCATTCCAAATACAGCGATGACTTTAGTCTGAATAACTCTGCTCCCCTGACACATTACCACATTGTTAATGTGATTTAAATCCTGATGTGTAGAGGCTGCACCTACAATACCTTATTTTGCCAGTGATTTGCAATTTGAAAGGCTATTACTTAAAGGGCTCAGGTTGTTGGAATAATAATTTAGTCAATAGATGAAGAGCATTCTTTTCCAATAGTGGAACACTGTAACAGACCAGCTAAATTCACTTCAGGAATCAATGTCTCTGATCCACTCAACGAGATGCTGTTGATGTCTCCAGGCTCCCCATTTATGAGGAAGGGATTTTTTTTCTTTCCTTTTTGTCTTCCTTTTTTTTTTCATTATAGGCACTACTGAGTCAGCTCTGGAAAACTTTCAAAGTGGGAAACTCTATTGGATTCAAGCAGATTACATGAAGATAATGATGACAGGAAAGGAAAAATACTGAATCTATGCAATCCTATTGATTACCACCAGAAACATCTTACTGAACTTCTTTATGTAACCAAATGAAAAAATGACAACTTGTATTAGGACACTTTTAAAGTGTAAATGTATCTATATAAGTTAAATCTCTTATTCTGGAGGCCAGAACATGGGGGTTAATAGCTCACCCATGTTAGAAGTGTCGATTACAGTCTGAAAGAGAAAGGAAGCAGATGGAAAAGATGGTCTGAAAGCTTTTGAAGTTGGAATAAACAATGATGCATAAACTATAAAGTGAAGATGATGATGATTATCATTATGATAAAAGGCTATGAAAATATTAAAAAAAAATCAAATTAACCTTCCACAGTGAAGTCCAGGTTCAACTAGTTATAATACATTTTCTGTAAAAAAAAAAAAAAAAAAAGTCTTGGTATTGTATATAATAGTCATTCAGAAGATGCTCAGTATCACAGTCTTGATGGGAAATTTATAACATTAAAATGAAAAGCTTAATCTTTCCTTAGCACATTTTATGTGGCTTTCTATTCTGGTTACATAAGAGACTTATTCGGTGATATTCTCATATAGCATATGTTAGGAAGTGCTGGATTTACAACTCAAACTTTAGGAAGTAATGCTAATGATTCAGAAGGCAACCCACTTCCTCCTGAAACAAGAATGAACCCATTGCATGCATAGTCTTATGAGATATCATTCCTCAGATTAAATATAAAAATTGAGGTCTTGTACCCTTTAGTACACTCTTACTGATATTATTTTATCCAAGCCAAGTGAAAATGTGGGAGGAGGACAACTCTGGCATTAGGAACAGGATTAGCACTGAAGTTTGCTTCAACAAACAGTGTACCGATGACTTTTCATTACTCATCGAGTCCAGATTTGAAGAGGCAGCTTGTATTTGAAAGGTTATTT
The DNA here is from genome assembly GCA_030014935.1 of Caiman crocodilus. Classification (NCBI taxonomy): domain Eukaryota; kingdom Metazoa; phylum Chordata; order Crocodylia; family Alligatoridae; genus Caiman; species Caiman crocodilus. Next base: position 1,701,853 of record JAGPOW010001543.1, on the reverse strand, counting down.
TCTGCATGTACCATCCATAAAGCTATCCTGCTTACCACAAAGTATCAATCCCTCCTATCCTTTTGGATCCATTGTTCATTATTTGTTAAATGCAACTAATCTAGCAAAATTTCTCCTCATTTAGGTAATGATATTCTACCCAGTTTCTGTCTCAGTCTGCTATTTGAAGTTGCACTGCACAGATAAAACAAATTATCATACTGCACTGACATTTTTAAAATTTTTCAACTGGGACATTTTATTTTCCAGATGTTTTTCTTTATTCAAATGCTACTGGGTTTTTTTGGGATTGGGGAGGGGGGTGTTGGGAGTTGGGTTTTTTTGAGTTTTTTTTGTACTTTCAGATTTAGGAAACATAAAATAGACCAGCATACTTTACAAGGTCATCTTGTAAACTGTAGAACCCATTGACTTTGCAATGCATCATACTGTAATTTATAATTGACAGTTTTCTTACCTATAGAGCTTCCCAGCCAAATCAAGAGATTATTCTCCAAAGATAGTCAGCTGGGTAAATGTCAGGGGCTCAAAAAGTAAATTATAGTGCAAACATCTTTGATATTTCTATGAAATGAAAGTAAAGCATATTTATTTTTAAAATACAGGATTTTATTTAAAACAAGTGAAAACTTTCTGTTGTGACCTTTATGAGATTCCAAACAGTGACGAATTTGGTCATTACAAATAACCTTTTCCCCGCAAGAGCTTTACCAACTGGGACTTCCTTGCAGTAATATATGTGAATTAATTTCCTTTTTACAAAACAGTGTACAATATAAAATCCTTTAAGATATTTAATCCACGGTAAAAGATGAAAATGAAAAAAAGGCAGAACCACTAAATACATCATTTAAACAGATTTTTTTCTTGGAATCACATATGTATACATCTTATACAATACAAACTAAATAAACACCACATTTTTAGGAGTAGACCCTGATTCAACATAGTATTCGAGCATATTTATAACTTCAAGTGTGCATAATTCCACCAAGATAAATCATCTGCTTAAATTTAGGTCCATGCCTAAGCGCCCCTATGGACTAAAACCTTAATTTGCAGGTCTCATTTGTCTTATGAGACTAACAAATATGGAATGGGTTTCACTGTAAACATAATTAAGGAATTCAGTACATATCACTGAAACATACCTCATGTCATAATGATCATGCTAGTGTTAAACATTATTATCCAAATCTTACTTTTTTGACACTTGACACTGACAACTTCCTTTTTTCAAAACATTGGACAGTGAACATACAATTAGATACTGGAAAAATCTAAATATTTATTAAAATATTTATAAATAAACATATGTCTAAATAAACACATTAGAATTCAATAAATAGCTTTATACTATATTTAAGTAGGAATGTAATAGTGGCAGAACCCCCAAAACTAGAGAAGGTTGTTGAATTGGCAAAATGTTGGAGTGAAGGACTCTGTAAATGTTTTCTGAGTTTCAAATGTATGGGGAGCTTGGAACTAGTAAGAGTAACACAGGCACCACAGAAATAAACTAGGTCTAAGTGTATAGGAAAGTACAGTGTAGTACATTTCAACTATATTGATCATGTGACGTGTGGTCAGGCATGTAGAAGAAGTGATTCTGCTTTGATCAGATTTCACTTTTTATTATGTATGAGCTGATTTAAAAAAAAAGTTGTCATGTAATCCCTACATTGCTGTAGCGTGCAGTATGGCAATTTAGCTCATTGCTATGGTGATGTAGGGTGATATGTAGACATGACCAATGTAAGCTCAAAGGATTCTAGTGCAGCACAGAGTCTACAGCCTTGTCCTTTAAAGGGAAGAGTCAGCTAATTACCCATACACCAAAAGGACAGTTTGACTGCTTGCAAACATTAAAAAAAACCCCAAAACCAGCATTTTGCTTTAAACTCATCATGCTCCCAGACTGAGCCCAGTGTACACCCAGAAGAGGCATTGCATTAGTTGGACCCAGGTTGCCCAATGTGTGTATAGACTGGGAGCTTTAGTGGGGTTTTTATGGCACTTTTTATTTAAGAGCTGATAGAAGCACCAAAAAGTCCCAGTGCCCGATATATACAGATGCTGCAGAGCTGGGTCCAACTAACATGCTGCTTCTTCCAGTAAAGCATGTTTTTTTCTTTCTTTCTTTCTTTAACATCTGTAAGCAGCCTATAAGTGCATAAATCTAAGCAGGGGTTTTAGACTAGGAATCCTCATCTCATGTAAGTGTTTTATTCATACATCAGGAAGACTCCCACATCTGAAAGAAAGGTGGGATTTCAAATACACCTTTTTTCTTTGGGATTCTACTGGCTAGCTTATAGATCTCCATTTATATAAATAAAATGCACTGAGTGTGGTGAATACCATTTCTAGTCACCTAAATCTTCAGATTTAAAACACACGGTTGGCTTAGTCTGGGTTGTGAAATTCTATTTGCACAGGCAATGGCTGCCCCAAGCGAAAAATAACCTGAGAACAACCAGGGTTAGATCATTCTCAGGAGAGTTTCTCCTGGGACAGTGAATGTTTATGTATGCTGCAGCTTCTCTCAGAAGAAAACGGAGCTCTCCAGCATCACACTCTCCCTACAAGAAGACAGTGTATCACTGGGTGGACACTACTATCTCCCCCATCCCCTTTCCCCCACTGCATAATGTTAGCACTGCAAGCTTTCACTCTTCAGCGCCTCAGGAGTTTAATGTCTGTAAATGCATATCTGGATAAGTTTCTCTATCAGGAGAACAAACCTGGGAGAATTTTCTCACATGATTTGAAATGTGTATGCAGCCAGTATGACCATGTACAAATTGGATCTGACTGCAAGTGCCTACCTTTTAAAAAGGTTGTCAAGGGCTTTAAGAAGCCTGGATGGGTGCCCTGAATAAAATTGATATTTAAATAACTAGATAAATAAAATGGTAAAAAAAGTTTGGGATCTAAGATTCTTGATGAGAACTGGCTGTATAAACTATGTGGATTTCAGCAGAAGTACGTTGGCTGAATCTCTTAATTCCCATTAAAACATTACAACCTAATTGTTTATATAGATTAAATTAGCCTGTGTGAGATGACAATAATTACCAGTGGCAAAACCAATACTTTTCATTTCAAGTGCATCTTGGGACAAAGCATTCCTGAAAAACTAGCCCTTGCAGGCCTTTGACAGAAAAGTCAATCAATTTACTGTCACCTCCTAAAGCTAAGTTTAGTTTAAATTAAAAGGGGGGCCTGAGCTTAATAGACCTGCCTTTTTCTGTGTTGACATGTCATCTTTTCATGCTATAGTAATCAAAAAAACCCTCTCTTTTTGTGTCAAATTCATGAAAACAAAAATCCATCACTTTTACTCATTGTTATTTGTCAGGTACAATTTTGGTTTTAATCGTTACATTCAAAATAATTTAGAACTTGACTCTGCCATTCATTTAAATGTCATATATCCACTAAAAATGGAAAAGAATAACTATAAATTAAGAATATGGATTTAGGGTTGTAAACTTTGTCCTTCTGTTCCACCTTGGAAGCTTTAGAACAACCATTCTGCCTAACAATTTTGTGTAATGGTTATAGACAATCATTGGAAGACTATAGCAATACACAGATCTATCTGGGAATCTCAAACTAGTTTCTAAACACTTCATTCCAGTAGCTCAAGGTTTATTTTTACCCCATGCATAACTGATTTTCCCTCTGTCCTCCTCCAGCCTCATTCCCTCTGACATCCCCATCCACCCCCTCTGCCTCTGATGCATTGTACCTCTCCCATATTTCCTTCATGATTCCTCATAATACCTCTCCTTTCACCCTATATAACTCTATTCCCGTGTGCTCTTTCTGCACAGCAACTCAAACTGCAGGAAACCACTGGGCTGAGAGGGTTAGAGGATGAATGAGCATTTAAGGGAAAGACTGATGGAAAAAGATTTTGGTTAGACAGACATAGGTGAATGGGACCATGTCTATATGGACAACCTGGAATGTGAATAAACTTAGGTCATCAGCTGTGCGAAATGGCATTTGTAGAGATTTTATGAGCCTGTCAGCTCTCACATTTTATAGTATTCTATTGTCCACTCAGTGACTGAACCCTGCTTAGCAGCCACTTATCTAGGTTTGTTAGCCCCACATTTCACTATTTCACAAAATGGCAGTGGTTTTATGAACACCACATGGGTATCTGAAATGGATAAATTCTCTCCAAATAAATTACAACTTGCTGCACATTAACAGAGGGGCTGCGTACAGACATTCAGAGAGGTTAGGGGGAGATTAGATTGCATTAAAAATGGGTACCTGATCTAATTTAGTTCACCTGGATGCAGATCTTACATTAATTACATGCAAATTGTACAGACGGTCAGGAGTTAGACTGGTCTAAAAACTGCCAAGCTGATCTAAGTTAAGTGCACCTCCAGGGTAGTCTAAGTTAGCTCAGGTTTGGAAGGACCGATTTAACTGAACCTCCGTAGAATTCCCAGCACAGCCCCAGAGCTGGGAAAGCCCAGGTACTGGTGCAGAGCTTCTCCTACCTCATGCCTGCCACCAGCCTATTTTTAGCTCCCCACTCCCTCTTGGCCACCTCTAGATGGAAACTCTCCCGCAGACCAGCCAGCCCCTGCCTCCCCCACCCTCAGAGTGCCCCATCCCACAAGCCGCTTCCAGTGCTGGTTTTATCACCATCCACTGATGCCAGAAGCTGAGGAAGTAAGTCAGAGTGGGAGGAGAGGTGGGAGGGATGGGAATAGGTTCACTGGGGTGGACTGTTTGTCTGAAGGGCACATAGTAAGGGTAAGATGGAGCCCCCCCACAAAATAATAGTAAGGATATGGGTAGAATATAGTAAGCATTCATAATCATCTCAGGATCATAAGGCCCTGTATGTTTTATTTAAATACACCTCTGATTGCCCCATAACAGTGTTTTTTCAGTATTTCCTAATCATGTTAGAAATTAGGTCCTAATATATTTTCATCAATTTCCTTCTAAATTAACATCTCATTTACTTTAGTGACCCTCCTTATACTAGAAACACTAAGAAATGTTACCAGATAAACACATTGCAGCTTTGTTGGGGCTGTTTTAAGGGATTGGGAGAAAGTCTCCAAATACTGGTACTCTTTGCTTTTCCTTTTACAAATAAAGATTTTTTTTATAGGTTTAGCCAGGTGATTTTATAAAGAAAGGCAATGGAATGTTCTAAAGTAAATTGAAAATACTCTTAATCATCACTAATATATTGATGATGTTAATTAGCACTTATACCATCTTCACTGTTTTGCTAGTCTTTCTAAAATGCTGGGAATCTTGCTATGTGTTCCACTAACTCTCCTTATTTAACTCGCTTTGGTTTGCAAGGTACACAAACAGAATCAGTGGAACATAGAATAAAACTGTACTAACCCAGCAGGGAGCAGAAGGATGGGACTTTTGCCCTAGATGTTATTAGAAAGCTCTAGGTTTTGGGGGTACCCAATGGAGTTAGTTAAGGGTATTCCAGGTGTTAACCCATCCATCTTAGACAATCTTCCTGATCTTTGCTAGCAGCAAACCCCTTTCCACATGACCCCTGAGGTGTAGGTTGCTCCCAGCAACACAGCAATACTTTTTAGCTTAAAGAGCAACTCATTCACCTCCTCTTCCTGATTAGGTGGCCTATAATAAATCTCCACCATGATATAAGTGCAGCATCTTTCATCTTGACCCAAATGTATTCTGCTTTGCCATCTATCTCCTGAATCAGTGAACAAGAGTATGTGTTTTTAATGTACAAGGCAACACCATTTTTTCTCTCAACCGTGTCCTTCCAAAACAGTGTAACTGTCAATGTTCACATTCTAGTCATAAGAGCTGGCCCACCAGGTCACAGTGAGCACATCTACACATGCATTAATGTGCCATTGCTACTGTGCCTTGTTTAGTATCTCTAATATGAGGTGCTACATAAATGTGCAGTAGCCAGCGCTAATGCAGAGTAGTAATGGCACATGGTCTTTGTTATAATTTATGTGCAGCAGACTAGTTCTACTGCACATTAAACATCTTGTGTAGATGCATCTAGTGATCCCAACAAGTCCATAGTTCTTTTCACAGGTTGTAGCTCCCAACTCCTCTTCTTTATGTCCCATACTTCTCACATTTGTACACATGCATCAGATATATTTTGCATTTGGACCTCCTTGCTTCTTTTCTTGTGCCACTTGTTGCAGTCCAGTACCTTTCTGGTTCTTTTCCAAAGTTGAGTTGTTTCTTTGAGTCCTTTTCCTTCTGAACTACATGCTCTTAAACAAACAAACAAATATACAAACCCCTCCGAAAACCCCACTCTTTTGCAGTCTCAGCTTTTTAAAAATTGCTTTTTAAGATAGCATTGGTTAAGTTAAGGCTATGGCTTACAGACTGGTCCCTAAAAGTCTCTGGTTTAACAAAATGGCGCTTAACTATCTCAGTCAAAGATCTTGGTATCCAACTGAATTTATATGAAATTGTCTTTGTTTGTTGAAGAATGGCAGAGTTTTAGAGTCTACTAGAAGGAAAAGACATGAAAGACCACAGATCACTTTATGGGCTCTCCTGCTTTCACCTCCACAAAATTCCTGAGACTCATAAAATTGACTGGTAATATCCTATCTATTATTTTTTATACTCAGTAGAACTCACCATTGCCCAGGGCAGGCAATGAAGAGGGATATCATATCCAACCAAAGCTAATTTAGTAGAAGTGCTGTAGACTGAAAATTGTTAAAATCTCCCTTCTACCTATTGACTAGGAACAATCCAGCTCATCTAGTGAATCTAGCTAGAAGTCATTTCAGGATAATATCAGAATAGCCTGCTGTTTTATTTTAGGTATTTTCCTGAGTTTTTTGTTTGAATGCCTTAGTTAGTTTTTAATCTGGATTCTGTATAAGTTTAGCACTCCTGTGACTGACTACTAAAGCCCTGATCCTGCAAATGGATCCACAAATGAAAACTGTTATATGCCCATGAAGTCCTAATAAATTCCTGCATAATATATTTAGAAAAGGCTATATTTTCATCAAAAGTATTTTACTGTATGGGGATAGGTACAGTTCCTGTATTCCATTGATATAAATGCTACAAGTATTATGAAACTTTCCTCTCATTCAATTTTATTACCAAAACAAGATATATATTTATCAAGAAATACCATGCTCAAATACCATCCCATAAATACACTATCTTATTTTTAAATGAATAAAGCTATAAGATGCTCTAACTTTTATGTGAGCCTAATTTGCACAAAATGAATTTTTCCAACCAGAAGATCTTACAGTACCATCAGCTCTCCTGTGAAATATGAATTTGCATGAATTTGCACTCTCCTATGCCTGAAGAAGAGTATGTCTAAAAGCTTTCAAATATATATATATATTTTTTTTTTTTTAAATTTTTTTAGCAATTATCTAGTTGGTATAATAAAAGGAGGGCTCTACCAGAAGTTCTGATTCCCTTTGCCTGTAGACCAATATGGCTACAACCTATATCCCTTGTATCAAACTAAAATGTTGACTCAAATCCTGCTGTTTTAATGTAGGCTAAATTCCATTGTGGAGGCTACAGGGTTTGGCTTTTTAATATTAAATAGTTCCATGAACCAACAGTAAATTATAATTACAAGTATGGGAAACAGCACAGCTAAAACTCTGAGGTGACTCCCTTAAAATATGTCTGCCAATAAACTGGAATAACTAAGAAAACAGTACCTTTGAACAGGAGACATTTCTTGGAATGCAACTATGAAAAAGTCATTATCTATCCACAAATACAACACTGTGGCATTATTCCCATGTTAGAATTATGTTGTATTTTAGACACAGCATTGCATTAACTCATAACAAGACAATATTAACAGCTAATGCAATTATTAACGATCATTCTGAAAGACATAAAAGCATTGCAGAAATAAACCATACTATACTCCTCAAATGTGCTTCTCACATTAGGGACCTATTCAATTACCATGAAGTCAATAGAAAGGGTTCCATTGACTTCAGTGTCTGTCACATCAGACCTTATTGAGTCTCCATCAGTGGAAATATTTTCATAATAAAGGTCAGCCATGTAAGTTAGAAGGATCCACCCCAAATAGCAATTCAAATAAAATACAAATTTGGGTACCAGCATAAATAACTTAAAAGCTAAGGGAGCATACATGAACTGTGATGATGATAAAAAACTCTGGAGCATTTGGCAACGTTTGTAATCCATACAACTCTGTTAGGAGGGCTGTAAAGTGAAATATTGTCATAATAAACAAGAGGAAGTAATTGAGCATAAATCTTCTCACATCAAGACATTAGAGACCAAATATTTATTAACTAGTAATACAGTTTTCTAACTAAAGATGATGCATATTTTACAAAAAAACATAACTGGAATGAAAACTGCAGCAACATCTGCAAAAGCAATGTGATCACCATCAATCTGTATTTCAGAAGAATGAGTAATGCCTCTGGAGCCAGGTGCTCCTGTTAATAAGAATTTCTTCTATGAAGCACTGCATTTAAAAATAAATGTTGGGACATTTATGTCTGAGCTTCTGTCAAACAGGATAAGCAGAATAAAAAAAAAAAAAGCTGAGTAGAGCTGGGTATTATCAGCAAAGCAATGAAAATTGAGCCCATACTGTTGGAAAACTGAAGCCATTGGGGTCATATAAATACTAAAAAGCAGTGAGAACAGAACAAAGCTCTGGGGAACTGCATTAACTTGAGCTGAATACTTCAATGCATAAGATACAAATTGAGACCAGTTAAGTAAATAAGAAAAAACCTAGGTAAACACCGAACTAGGCAAACCTACAAGATGTTTCAATTGATCTGGAAGGACCTCATGATCTGTAGTATTAAACACAGATGACAAGTCTGGGAGCTGCATTCTGATCTCATACATGCAGGCATGCATCACTGTATGTGCACAGATGTGGATTTGTAAGATATTAGATTCGACCTGTGTATGTATAAGTATCAAGAATTCCCTAGAATCAGCCCATAACAAGAGTACTCCAGACTAGCCATGTCCACTTTTGGTTCACTGACCTTACCAAAATCCAACCATAATTTGCTATAGCGTGTACATTATCTTGGAGATTATAAGACTGCAGCTGCAGCAAAAATGGCTCTCAGAACTTCCCTGTATTTTATTCAGTTTTCAAAAAGTGTTTATGAAAGGTGCTCGATTAACAGCTCTAAAGAGTGACAACCTATATTTATTTACAACTAGGGCAGTATGGAATATAAAGTGGAACACATGGAGCATTGGGGTCATTATTATTAATAAATAATAATTACATTTCGATTGCCATAACTGCACATGGCATTTTATAAAAAGGAAGCAAGCATGAAAATAAAAACAAATTATGATCCATGCCTTCAGGTGCCTGTGCCTTAAGATAGATGAATAGAGAACAAAAAGGGATACAAAGAGGCAGAAGCCTTAGAAGAAATATTAACTAGAGACAAATGTAGGTATTTCATGAAGGTATAAAATGATGATTTTTCGAGAATGACAGACTCATAGTTTCATAGTTGTTAAGGTCGGAAGGGAGCTAAGTAGATGATCAAATCCAACCCCCTGCCATGGGCAGGAAAGAATGCTGGGGTCAAACGACCCAGGCTAGGTGATTATCCTGCCACCTTTTGAAGACCCCCAGGGTAGGAGTGAGCACCACTGGTAGCGCTTGGGGGAACAGGGATTCTCCCATAAACTGCTGGTTCCCCTTGGCCAGTTTGTAAACAGCCACCAGATCCCCCCTCAGCCTTCTCTTGTGGAGGCTGAACATCTGTTTGTAAAGCCTGCCTTGCTGCCCTCTAATCATGTGAGTGGCCCTCCACTGGATCCTCTCGATACTGTCCACATCCCTCCTGAAGTGCGGTGCCCAGAACTGGATGCAGCACTCCAGCTGCAGCCTGATCAGTGTTACAGAGAGGGGTTAGGATCACCGCCTTGGACCTGCTCATGATGCATCTGTGGATACAGGACAAGGTTCAGTTAGCCTTCCTGACTGTGTCCCCACATTGATGAACCCATGTTCATCTTGGAATCAGCAATGACTCTAAGATCCTTTTCTGCCTCTGCACTGATGAAAAGGGAGTTCCATGAGCTGTGGTAGGAAGGGGGTAAGCTGGGCTACCAATAACCAGTGGGGGGATTGTCACTCCATTGATTTCAATGCTGGAAGCACCCACGGCAAAATCTCCCCTCCTCAGCCTGTAAGTATGCTTCTGGTTCTTCCTCCCCAGGTGCAATATCCCTGCACTTTTCCATATTGAAACCCATCCGATTCTCATCCACTCACCCCTGTAACCTGTCCAGATCTAGTTGTAGCCTGTCCCTCTCCTCCAGTGTGCCTTCTTCTCCCCACATCTTAGTATCATCCGTGAACTTGAACAAGGTGTTTTTCACCTTTTCATCCAAGACATTGATGAAGAAGTTGAACAGTGCAGGCCTGAGGACCAAGCCCTGGGGGACTCCACTGCCCACATCCCTCCAGGTTGAAAAAGACCTGTATACCACCACTATCTGGGTGTGTCCCTCCAGCCAATTTACAACCCATCTGACTCTGTAGGCATTGATGCCACAGTTGCCTAATTTCTAAATGAGAATGGAGTGAGAGACAGCATCGAAGGCCTTCCTAAAGTCCAGAAAGACTACGCCCACTGTAACACATGCATCAAAGGATTTTGTGACCTGGTTTTAGAAGGCCACCAGGTTGGTCTGACAAGATCTGCCTTGAATGAACCCACGTTGGTTGTCTCTAAGCAAGATCCCTGCTGCTGCTCCCTCGCAGATGTGCTCCTGGATAATTTTCTCAAAGAGCTTCCCCAGGACTGAGGTAAGACTAATGGGCCTATAGTTTCCTGGGTCCTCCTTCCTCCCTTTTTTGCCTCCTTCCTCCCTTTTTTGAAAATGGGGACCGCACTGACCCTTTACCAGTCCTCTGGCACCTTGCCAGAGCACTATGAGTGCTTGCAAAACTGTGCCAGGGGTCCCACAATGACTTCTGCTAATTCCCTCAGCACTCTGGGGTGGAGATTGTCAGGACCTGCTGATTTGAACACATCTAGTCCCACCAGAAGTTCTCTGAGTAGGTCTTCACTGACCCTGGGCCTGGCAGTGCCTTCCCTGGGTCCTTTGGGGATCTCAGTGGCGGGGATGCCCCAGTCCCTGCTCAAAAAAATGGAGGCAAAGAAATTGTTAAAGAGGTTAGCTTTGTCATATGATGTAACCACCAGATTTCCTAGCATGTCCTGCAGAGAACCTATGTTACCCGGTACCTTCTTTTATCCCCTATGTATTTAAAAAGGGACTTCTTGTTATCCTTGATCCAGGTCACTAGTCCCATTTCCATTTCTGCCTTAGTCTTCCTAATAGCCCTCCTATTGTCTTGAGCAATAGAGGTATAGTTCTCCTTGGTGATGGCCCCTCCCTTCCACTGGGTGTAGGCCTCCTTTTTAGCTTTGAGACATTCCTGTATACTCAGAACATTATCTTTCTTTGAAACCACCTTTTCTGCATTAATGCATACTTTGAGGAATTTCAACTTGCGTTACTGCGTAGTCATTTCGTGTTTATATAAGTACTAATAATTGACTGGGCAGTAATGACTGCTCAGTCACTGTCTCGTGTAGATGCAGTCCCCAAACACTGTTCAATGGACTGTAAGGGCCTCAAGCCAGCTGTCAGTAACAGTCCATAAAGGAGACAACCAGCTCCCACATTCCTGCCTCCTTTCAAGAAATACTTAGACATGAGGTTTTCTTGTTTATCTCATTTAACTCCAAAAAGCCCTAAGTGAATTTCTTGGGAAGTACAAGAAGGCTCAATCCAACCTTTTCATAAGCTGCCATAGCTCGATAGCTCTGAGTATAATTCAGGTCTGCTTCAGAGTTGTGACAGAAAATGGCAGAGAAGCCAGAGTGTCATCTTCCCATTGCCTACAGCTAGAGCTGGATACATTATTTATCAGCAAATAACTGAAAAATGATGTTTTGGGATAAGACTGAGACTAGCCACCAGTTCAGGCCAGACTGAGTTAATATATATATCCCCACACATGAAGTTAAAGAATCTCAAATTGAAACATTTCATATGGTCTTGGCGTAAAGTAATTTTTCTTTCCTTTCTCTTTGCTTTTGCTATACACGTTGTTTGGATGAGCATTATAACCAAAAAACCCAATATTTGCCCCATCCAACTTTCAACAGATACCCTATATGTGTTACTGCATATTCTTTAGATCATCAAATTATTTTTCTTGCAAATGACATGATAATCTGAAATAGGATTTTAGAAAGTGTTATATTGCTAATGGCTAGTATGCAAAGCTGAATCCATTGCAAGAAGCATGGATGTAGCCAAACAATCATAGGTGTTGCAGGATTCATTAACTATTATTTTGATACCTAGCCACTGGCTGAAATAAGGTCTAAAGCAGAGAAACCTCAGAGCAGAGAGTAATTGAAGCCATAACATATTAAAAAAAAAAAAAGTATTTTTATGGAGCATAATTCTTGCCTCTCAGGGGTAGAAAAATTGATCTCCAATTGGCAATGCTTCTCTTAGATTGCTGCTTTGATCATTATAGCCCACTGCTGGGCACTTTCAACCTGCAGGGCTGTCTGACTCGAGCTGAGGTTGATAGAGGTTTAAATAAAATGATCAGCATTTAGATACAGTATCCTATTTGTTGAATGCCAGCAAAGTCCTTAGTGCAGTTCACAATGCAAAAAAAATATTTGCCCTGATCTCTGCCTCTCTATAAATAGAGGAAGATGAGACAGAAATGTACTGGAACAGCTGAAGGATTTAAAAAAGATTGTTTTAGTTTAGCTGGAAAAGGCCTTATTAATTACTTTTATTTTATTTTATTTACTTTAGGTTTAGCAAAGGGTAGGAATAACAAGCATAGATGAACATGCAACACAGAACAAGGGATCTGAATGAAGACAGACTCATCCCCAGATCAACCAGTCCTGGTTACTCATAGCCTCATTCCTAGGTGCAGTCATTTTTGTTCACTGAAAATTTCGGCCCCATAGTTAGATAAGATTATTTGGGTAATTCTGATATCTTTTATTAGACCAACTAAAATAGTTGGAAAAATTCTTCTTTGCAAGGTTTTGGATACAAATATCATTCTTTAGGCTGAGAAAGCATCTGCAGTTGTTTTGTGCTCATCCTGGATGGGATAGAACAGAAGCCAGAAGCCAGTATGCAAGAACGCCAGTCAGTGAAAATGCAAATCGAGGCACTCAGTGAGTAAGAAATAGGTGAGGGGTGGGGAGGGAAAGGAGAATGTAGAACAAGTGATAAGATGTAGCTGGTAATTAGTAGAGAGGTTATCTGGGGTATCAGGTGTCCAGCAGGTTATAACGTGCCATAAATCCAATGTTTATATTTAATCCATGATTTTTTGTATTCAGTAGGTTGATGAATTGAAGCTCGTAGGCTCGTCTGCAATAGGTGTTTTTTAAATTCCTTTGGAGGATTAGAACTGAGAGACTGGAGAGAGAGTGGTTATCTTGTGAGAAATGTGCCCCCACCAGTAATTGGGTATTCTTGTCTTTGATAGATTTTCAGTGTGTGTTTATTCTGGTACACGGTTGTTGTTTGGTTCCTCCTACATATTTTCCATCAGGGTATTTAGTGCAGTAGATGAGATATATTACATTTCTGTCGGTGCAGGTGCAAGATTAAAAAATGTTGATGGCTCTGTTGCGGGGTGTAGTTATTGCGGGGGTATTGGAGATGTGCTGGCAAGTTTTACATCTCTTGTCATGGTATGGTCTGGATCCATTTGATGTATTCTCAGTCAGAGGAGGTTTGCTTCTGGTGATGAGGATGGCAAGGTTTGGTGCTTATTTAAAGACTAGGATGGGTGGTTCTGGGAAGATCTCTTTAAGAATAGGGTTGCAATTGTTTGATGATTTTCCATATAGGTTCCAGGGGAGGATGATCTATCATAAGTAGTGGTGTGTAATTCATGGGGATTTTTTTTCTGTACTGTAGTAATTATTCATGGTGGCTCTTTCAAAATGATCTGTTTCTCTGGAGGAGTGTCTTTGAGTTAAAGCCCTTTTGAGATTTGTGAGGTGTCGCAAATTTGGGAATATTGGAGGGCTTGCATGTATATTGCAGCTTTCTTGGTGTATTTAGGGTGATTGCTGGTTCTGTGCAGATATGTACGTTGGTCCGTGGGTTTCTTATATATGGTGGTTTGTATTTTACCATTTTGGATAGTGATCATCATGTCTAAAAAGGAAGTGTTGGTGCTGGAGAATTCAAGAGAGAGTCTGATGGAGAGGTGATGATTATTGATTTCCATCAGAAATCCAGTCAGATATTGCAGGTTTTCAGTCCAAATGATGAAGATGTCATTGATATATCTTAAGTATAGCAAGAGTCTGGTGGTGCAGTCCTTGAGGAATTATTCCAGGTGGCTCACAAAAAGGTTGGCATCTTGTGGGGCCGTTTTGGTCTGGAGGAAGTGTTGGTTGTTGTCTTCCCTGATTACTGCCTGAGATATTTCTACAACCCTCTCTCCTCTTAAAAGTGATAGGAGTGCTAAGCACCCTGTCACAAGGGTCTAGGTAGGAAACTAGAACAGTTATTACAGACTGCATTAGCTTTGCCTGTCAGAATATCTTTTCTGAAGAGTAACCAAGCTATTTCTTTCAAGAACTGCACTAGGATACACACACAAATTCTGTGGCAAGGAAGACATAATATCCAAATAGTTATTTACCTGCCATAGGGATCTACAACTATGACAATTCATATTTTGTGCACTTTGTCTATGTACCTTTTCCACAACTGTGGATGAACTTAAACTAATAGAACAAGTAGGAGGAATTTGGGAGTGAAGCTGAGTGGGAAATAGTTTTCCCACCCTTTGAGCATTTTTTGAGATTTCAACCATTTTTTTTTCCATATCAGCTCAAAACAGAAACATTTCAGGCCAAAACAGTGACTGGAACTCCTCTTTTACATCTATATGGCTTCCAGTTAGGCTAAGCAATAGTGTGCTAAGCTAAGGCACCAAAAAGAGCTAGGGAAGAACAAACTTCTCTGATCTATGGATAACTTCAGAGTAAATATAAAAAGTAAAACCCATTAATGATCGGAGAAGCTGGTGTGTGGAGGGAATAGTAGGAGCAAAGTAAAATTAGTGAGGACAGGTGCTGAGATAATAGAAGAACTGAAGAAGCCAGGCATGAACTTGGCAAAGAGACAAGTAGAAATGGATATCTGGACAGCAAGATAAGTACTGGCATGAAAACTTGGGTATCTGGGGTATAAATAGATGTTCTGCATTATTTGTTTCTTTGTAGCAACATAGGGGAGTATAATTAATGCAAGAAGTTCCTACCTTGCTCTGGTAGATTTACTGAGCTGGGCTGATTGCTAACCAGACCTGCCAGTGTACTGAATGAATGACAGTAAACCTCTGTGGGCTTTCACCACCGAACACAAATTTGACACATTCTTTCAGCACTGCACTTAGGTTCCAGGGCTGCATCCAGATGAGGATGGCCATGTGGTATGTGGTACCACATAATGCACATTGAAATGTTCTCCATGCTGCAAGAGTGCACTCTCCATGCATGTGCTGCTCCACTTCTTTTTCCTGTGAGTTTGTTTTGGCCCTTGGATATCCAGGGCCATGCTACAGCTGCTGTCCAGGCTTTGTGTGGCAGAATCATGACTGCTGCAGGCCCAGGAGGCCCCCCAAGACCCCAGGTAAGCAGTCCAGTGCTGGTCTCAGCCTCCCCTATCCCACTTGGGGTAACTTGCTGCGTGCCAAAGCATGCGTGACACAGGTGTTTCCCAGGGACAAGTAGTGACAGCACAAGGTGTGCCACCACTACTTATTCCCAGGGAAACAAATGTCCACGCTCATCTAAATGCAGCCCAGAAGGCTACTTGCTAGCACTGACCTTCCAAAGTACCTGGATCTAGTAGCCTGAACAGCAAAAGCAACAGGAAGCAGGAGGCCACCCAAACAGACTACGCCTCAAAGAAAGAGTATCCTAAATGCATGTACTAATCATCGGGCTAAAGAAGCATTCTCTCACTTCTCCTCCCTTGCCACTTGGATATTTAATTCTTTAATACAAAAGTGGAACATCTCCAATTAAAGCAGCTCACTTCACCTTGGAATAGGTAATATCCTAGTGAATAGGACACTGATTTGGGATGCAGGAGACTGAAATTTTATTTGGTGGTCTGAATCAACTAGATCAAGAACTTGAAGAAGTGTGACTGCCCTACCTATTGGGCAATTAGCTATTCTGACCTATGCATTATTTTTATAAACAGTCAAAATAGAATTTAATCAAGCAATGTTGAGTAAAAAAAACATTTTCCTTCACTTTAAACTATATTTTTGTTTTCAGTTTCAGTTCACCAAAACGTTTTTCTTTTTAATTTTCTGGCATTTGTAGTTAACTAAGAAACCACTCATGTGTACAGTTGCATTGGAGACCTCCACACAGCACTCCTCCACAGGAGATCTCATGGGGCAATGGGCTTTGAGGAGAAGAATAAATACATAATAAAATACATTGCAGTTAAAGCCTGATGAAACATGAAACTTCCATCCTTCAGGAAAGTATGGCATTCATTAATATTTTTCATTCCAATTAATATGACATGGTCTGAAATTAACCGTCTTTTTGTTTGGTTTTTATTTTGCTTGACTTTGGAATATGTGTCTCCATTTTTTTTCAAAAGTACATGGAACATTCAGATACCCTAAGGCCAGGTAAGTTCCCAGCCAGCCCCATTGTAGGGGACTCCCTGAGCTGCTCTGAATTGTTCTGGGGAGAACCATTTGGTTGGAAAATTCTCAACCAGCTTTAATTGCGACATGGTTGTGCTAGCTATTTCCTCCCATGTGTAGAGCAGATGGCTCACAGAGCCTACTGCTGCTGTCTGTGGGGAATGTTCCTTCACAGTGAATGTGTCTACATATTCATTAATGCACAGTGATTACTGCACATTTAATTTAGTACCTGGAGAATCAAGTGCTAAATGAATACATTGTAACTGCACAGTAGTGCTGGTGTATGCCTTTTTAGTAATGCTACTGTGCAGTAGCCTCATAATACTGCGCAGTAGCATATTAACACTGTCCGTGCTGTGACACGCTATTGTGCAGTGCCATTAGTCTACTGTGTAGTTAGTCTCATATAGACACGCCCACTGACATTTCCAGTGTAACAAAGGGAATTATATGCTTAACTTCCACTGAATTTCAATGCAATATGGGTGCCTTATTTCTCCAAGTCCCTTTGAAAATCCTAGCCTTCCTTCATATCCCTTTATAGTTCCGCAGAGTATAGTCTAGCCATAGGTTGTATATAGAGTTGAGGACTCGACTCCTCATATTGCTTGTGATGTGGAATATCTTCTCTGAGGACATGCTTTCAGCACTGATTTTATCAGTGAATTTCTACATCCATGTACCATAAAACAATATAAATGTACCTTTGCAGAAACGGTCGGTGTTCATATATCTTTATTGCTCATAAAGATTGATATCTCTGTCTCAGTGATGGAAGATAAAACAGTATTGCTGACCTTGTTATAAGTGGTTTAACGTAGAATACCAGGAAGCAGGTGTTTATATTAGATGGAAAATTGTCATTAGAGTTGATAGCATTCTGCTATTGTTTGACCAAATAGGTTCCTGAGGGCTTACATGTCAGCAGCAAAATCATGTCCTGTAGACAGAGTTAGATAAGGTGTAGGTAAGTAGTGAATTATAAACAATTCCATAAAAAAGATATCGTGGTGGAAAATGAATTAAAATTACATCCAGCAGTTTTCAGGAAATGGAGAATGCTATGTACAGTTTGTCTCTGCTTTTGAAAGTGAAAGTGCATTTGCTATTATTATCCTAGTAAGCTGTATAGCATAACATAAGATACACTAATGGCACTGCTTTTGACAGCAACTAAAATAGCCTGCAGCAGCTATCAATACTTTACCTGTTAATATTATGTAAAATTAAAAGACTGGCTTGAGAAAATCAACTGCAACATATCTTGGAAATTGTTACAATCATATAGGAATGAAACAGAAAATTCTGCCTAACTTTCTTTTTCTGCCCATAAGAATCCAGCACCGCATCAAATCTAAAGGATGTTAATATGCCATTTCTAAACTATGCGTTATCTCTGTTCTCTAAAAAAATGGTGATATTCAGATAAAATATATATGATTCATATATTATACTTTAACATAGTAATTCACAGTTTTTGGATGCCAATATTTCTCTGTGCCATTATGTAGTCTTGGAAAGAGCATTAGTAGCAAAAAATGTAATGTTTTTAATAATCAGATTTAGATCAATAGAAAGGCTTCCCTCAGGAAATAAAAGGAAAAGTGGTTGATGATCTCAAGTGCAATATTTCTATGGCATTCTAAGCCAGGCAATGCCACTGCAGATCACGTGACATCCTACTAACTCTACCATGGTTCTGGGAGGCCCAAATCCTCTATATCTTCAGTATGAGCATGCATGAAGATGAACCAGTGCATAATGAGATAAATACATATATGTTTATTTCAGTGATTATATGTTCACAGCAAATTAAACTCAAATTCACTTGTGTCCCAGCAAACACACTAAATAAGGCCAACAACAGAACAGTATGTATCTTCATACCCCCTGTGTATCACAGGGGGATCTTTTCTTTGGCCTTGTGTAGGATAATGAAAAATCTGTTTACTATCACCTTTCTGAGTGGGAAGGCTAGAGTAGTGGTTGTGTAGACGTTGTTCTGAAGAGGGTTGCACTATACCTTTTATATTTTCCCTCATTTGTATGGTAGGAATCTGACACACAAGACTACAACTCCACACCCCATTCATTGTATTACTGTTGCCCACAGACTGAGCACTGAATAAGGCAAGAATCTTTCTTATTTACAAGGTATAAAAGAAAGGAATCAAACTCTCTGTAAGGCATGTTATATTTTCATCTGTTGGAAAGAGTAAATGCCTAGGAGCTTAGTGGTGCAGCTCCTACTCTTTGCAGAACTACTTATATAACCAAAGACTATAGGGCTGGGCCCTTTGGGGATGTGTATCTGTAAGAGTATCGCACAAGATCTAGTTGAAATGATCTTGTTGCACAATGCTCAACCATGGGTGCATCTACCTGTGTAATTAATATGAAGCAATACACTTCAGCCAGCCCAGAGCTGTTCTGCCCCAGCTCAACACAGCTGTTCCACGTAGCGCTAGCTGACAGGCAGCCCCTGCACTGAAGCACCCTCATGCCCTAGCCAGCCCTATCAGTGTCTACACGTTTTGCTGCACAGTAAATAATGTCCCCACAGGATAGTTCTTATATTTACAAGTATTAATCTACAACAGTGTTTTTTAGTTTACTGTGACCTAATAGGGCCACACGTGTAGATGCATAGACTTTACTGTGGAGCTAAGTAGGTAGCTCTGCAGTTAACTTCTGGTGTAGATGTGCCCAGTGAGAACTAAATGGAGAAGACCTCACAAATTCCTTGGCTGAGTGATTGTGGAAGAACACATGGTACCACAAGTAAAACAGAGGAAATAAGGAAAATAAGTAAGTAAAAGAAACTTAGAAAATACGCTAAAAAAAGGAAAAGCAGTTAAAACTTACAATAAAACTGGAAATCTCTTTAGATGTGGAGGATATGTGGAAAAAGGTTTAAGCAGCAACTCATTTTGTTTTTGCAAGCAACAGGTGCCACTGGGTGTGAACAAGCATTCAAATGACCTGACTCAGATTATGTGGCTTACTTTGAGCTGCCTAAACCTGAGTCAGGCTCTTCTGCTTGCAGGCACTGCATAGGCCACCAGAGATAAGTAAGTTAGGTGGGAGGGGATGGGAGTGGGAAGGGGCTGCCATGACTGAGGGAAAGTTGGCTTAGGGGGAATCCTGGAAGAATAGAGCAGTGGCAGATCTGCAGGGGTTGCCTGGTTTGTGGATGTGGTTTTCTGAGGGGCAGAGGACTCCAGGCGAGCTGGCTGCACTTTAAGGAAGTTTACTGAGAGTGCAAGAATACAGCATGACAGAAGACCACCTTGGCTTAGCAGGAAACTTTTCAGTAGACTAAATTACAAAAAGGAAGCTTATAAGAAGTAGGAACTTGGACAAACAACTAGGTAGGAGTTTAAGAGCATTGCTCAGGCATGCAGAGATGAAGTCAGGAAGGCCAAAGTGCAATTGGAGTTGCAGCTAGCAAGGGATGTGAAGCATAATAAGGGTTTTACAAGTATAATGCTAGCAAGAAGAGGATCAAGGAAAGTGTAGGTCCCTTACTGAATGTGGGAAGCAACCTTGTTACAGAGGATGCTGAAAAGGCTGAAGCGCATAATGCCTATTTTGCCTCAGTCTTCACAGGCAAGGTCAGCTCCCAGACTACTGCACTGGGCAGCACAGTTTGGGGAGGAGGTGAGCAGGCCTCAGTGTTGAAAGAGCAGGTTAGGGACTATTTAGAAAACCTCGCTTGGAGGCAGTCACCATCATGCCCCTTGTCTTGTGCAGCACGCAGCGGCTGCAGCTGCACCACAAACTGTGTGCTGGCCAGGATTGGGGGGGTGGGGGGGGACGGTGTTCTGCTTCCTTTGCCTCCAGCTGCTGCTGTTGTCCCTGCTCCTGCTGCACCAGCCTGGGTGGGTGGGCAGGAAGCTTAATCCCCATGGCTTCTGCCCAGCACAAGGGGTGCTGGCTCCAGTTCCTGGATGCCTTCCATCTGCTCCACCCACAAGGGCTGCTCATCGCACCGGGAGGGTGGGGCGGGCAGAAGGTGCCTGAAAGCTGGAGCCAGAGCTCCATGCACTGGGCAGAAGCCATTAGGCTGAAGCTCTCTTCACCCCCACCGCTGCCCAGAGTAGTGCAGCAAGGGCAGGAATGGGAGGGAGAGGAGCCACTGGAGTTGAAAGGAAGCTGACTTGGCCCAGCAGGACTGTTGTACTCCCCTCATATCCAGCTGTGGCTCCTGCTGCACCATGCAGTGCCACTTGGAGCAGGTGGAAGTGTCAACTCGGCGGTTTCAGCCTAGTGCATGATGCTCTGGCTCCAGCCCTGCCTGCCTTCCCCTCGCTCTGCCCCCCCAGTGTTATGAGCAAACCTGTGAGTGGAGCGGATGGAAGGTGTCCAAGAGCTGAAGCCAGAGCCCCAGCAGAGCAGTGGGGCTGAAGCTTCCCACCCACCCACCCAGAGTGGTACAGCAGTGGCAGTGGCATCTGGAGGTGAGGAAGGCAGAACAGCAGGTTAGACTAGCCTGCAAAGATTGAATCAATTCAGGCTCTGGGTTTTTGAATGTCTTCCCTAGCCTAAAGAATGAGTTATCACATCCTTCTGACTGTTAGCTATGCTGGCTAGTTTAAATTTATCTACTCATATGTAGAGCGAGACTTTGGCTTTGGTCCATGAATGAAAAAAAATATCATGTCTTTATTTATAGGAGGCCAATTTTAGGTGAAACTGCATATGCCTACTTATTGCCATTACCAAAAGAGGCATAGAAAATCCTCCATCCCAAATCCCCAAAATAGAACAATTATGAGTTCTAATGGAGTATACAAGGGGGAGAGATTTGGTAGTTGCTGGTATACTTTCTGGAGTATTTGACAAAATGCAGTTGAAAGTAAGCTAGATCTAGATTATACAATTGTACAGTTGAAAAGATGGTTGTAAGTAGCAGTGACATCACAAGAAGTATGTATCCCATCTTGTCCCCCCTCCTTCCCTTTTGGATATAGATTACAGAGAAATACTCGACATATTCTCCAGATATTAAGAAGAAAGAGAGAGATAGGGAGCTGTGGATTGACTGTGCTGCCCAAGGTCTCAGACAGACAACCACATCAGGTTGAGACGGTTGAGCACAAGACATGATACACCCAACACCAATGGACCCAGCACTGCCTGACAAGATTGGTGAGGACATCTCAGAAAGACAAGTCTCCAGTGACTCTGTCATGAGGTTCTAACAATGAAGTTTTCTCCTCCCAGTTGAACAAAATGTTGGCAAGTGATAACCCGTTCTTCATTTGTCCACCGAACAGCCTAGTGCACCCAAGAGACTAATTTAACACTGTTAGTTAAGTTGCTTATAAGCATCTGAAATTCTATATTACACGAATACAAATTATTAATTGTTGTTATAATTAGCTTTGTCTGGGAAAAGAAGAGGGGGATTACTGCACTTTTAAGAAGCCTTTCACAAGAGTGGTATGAAACTGATGGTTCTGTTGTGCAGAAACTACCTTAGACAATACCTATATTTAGTATTCAGACACTGAGTAGCAAACCTCTGTCATTCCTTGACCCTGAGTGTTTCTTGAAAAACATAGTCCCCCAAATTGTGTTGCAAAGGAAATGTACCTTTGTTAAGTGGAATGTGTGTAGGGAGTTATGGTTATTTATAAAGGCATAAACATCAGTAACCTTTAGAGTGAAATAAAATATCGCACAGCAGATGCACAAGAAAGTGAAATTACATCCAGGAAGAGCACACACCAACTGCAGATGCTTCCTCAGCCTGACAAAGGGTATTTAAACCCAAAAGCTTTCTAAAAAGATTTTTTCCAACTATCTGAGTTGGTCTAATAAAAGATACCAGATTGCATAGTTTCATAGTTATTAGGGTTGGAAGGGACCTATTAGATCATCGAGTCTGACCCCCTGTCCTGGGCAGGAAAGAGTGCTGGAGACAGATGACCCCAGCCAGATGCCTGTCCCATCTCCTTTTGTATATTTCTGAGGAAGGGGACAACATCACCTCCCTTGGAAGCCTATTCCATATTTTGGCGACCCTCACTGTAAAGAACTTTTTCCTGATGTCCAGCCTGAATTTGCTCTCTTTTAACTTGTATCCATTGTTTCTAGTTACCCCAACTGTCGCCCTGGTAAACATCATATTTCCCACTTCCTGCTGACCCCCCCCGATGAGTTTGTAGGTAGCCACAAGATCAACTCTCAGCCTCTTCTTGTGGAGGCTACAGAGGCTCAGGTCTCCCAGTCGGTCCACATAGGGTTTTTTTTTCTGTAGGCCTTTAACCAGATGGGTGGCCCTGCTCTGAACCCTTTCTGGATTGTCCACTTCACTCCTGAAGTGAGGCAACCAAAACTGGATGCAGCACTCCAGTTGTGGCCTGACCAATGCCACAGAGTAGAAGTATCACCTCCCTAGACCTGTTTATGATGCATCTACTTAAGCAAGAAAGAGTGCAGTTAGCTTTACTTATTATCGCATCACATTGGTGACTCGTGTCCATTTTGGAGTTGATTATGACTCCCAAGGTCCCT
>JAGPOW010001543.1:1666743-1678427 GCA_030014935.1 Caiman crocodilus | reverse complement strand
AGTACCCTAGGGTGAAGATCATCAGGGCCTGTTGACTTAAATACATTCAGCCCCTCCAGATGCCCCCTTACTAGGTCTGCATGCACCGCTGGTGGGTTGATATCTATCCTGGGCTTGTCTAAAGTCCTAATGGGATGCATATTTGTATTCGTATCCAGGAACACTGATGCAAAGAATTCATTTAGAATTTCTGCTTTAGCCATCCTATCTGTTACCAATTGTTCTTGTTCATCCTGAAGTGGTCCTAAGTTATCCTGCACTTTCTTTCTTCTGCCTATGCACTTAAAAATGACATTTTGTTATCCTTGACTTTTGTCACCAGCCTAACCTCTATCTCTGCTTTGGCTCCCCTCATTGCTTCCCTGCAGGCTCGAGCCAAGCAGGTGAACTCCTCCTTGGTGACTGCCCTCTGCTTCCACAGCCTATAGGCCTCTTTTTTCCTCATCAGGCTCCCCTGGATTTCCCTGCTCAGCCAAGAGGGTGTCTTTTCTTTTTTGGCCCCCTTTATGTGGACTGGGATGGTCTTTTTTTGTGCCTGCATGATTAGTCCCTTCAGAAATGCCCACCCTTCCTGGACTCCCATCTCTGCGAGGCTATTCCCAGTCAGTCCCTTCCTAATGAATTTTCTGAGTTTACCAAAGTTGGCCTTCCTGAAGTGCGGCACTTCTGCCCTACTAGTTATCTTCCTTACCTCTCGCCAGATAGTGAACTCTATCAATAGGTGGTCACTATCCCCTAGGCTACCTTGCACCTGCATATCCCCCACCAAGTCATCCCCTGTGGCCAATACCAAGTCTAGCAAGGCATTACCCCTGGTGGGGATGTATACCCCCTGCGATAGGTGAAAGTCCTGTAAGGAGGTTAAAAACTTACGTGAATGGGCAGACCTGGCTGCCTGCTTCTCCCAGCAGATGTCTGGGAAGTTTAAGTCCCCCATGACAACCAGGTCCTTTGAGCGCGCTGCCTCTGAGAGCTCCCTTGAGAATTCTAGGTCTAACTCATCCCCCAGGTGTGGGGGTCTGTAATAGACCCCTACTCTACTAGGTCTCTTTCTCCCCAACCCCCCCCATGTAATCTGACCCATAATACCTCAATTTGCCCTTCTTGTCCCAATTTGCCTGCGGAAGATGTATATTGTTCCTTAACATAGAGAGCAACACACCCCAACCTTTTTTTCCCCATTCTGTCCTGTCTGTACAGCCTGTAGCCCTCAATGCCCACTGCCCAGTCATGGGTAGGATCCCACCAGGTTTCTGTTAGCTCAACCAGGTTGAATTCTTTATTTGCAAGCAGGAGTACAAGTTCCTTCTGCTTGTTCCCCATGCTCCTAGCATTGGTATAGAGGCATCAAAACCCCCCAGTATGTGCCCTTGCTAATCTCCCATTCTGTTGCCTAGCGGGGCACTTGTTATTTACCTGAACTGCTCCAGCGCATGGCTCATGGTTCGTTGTACCTGGCCTCTCCTTGTCATCATCATCCCCATCTTCTGACAAACCTAGTTTAAAGCCCTGAGAAGGAAATCAGCCAACCCATAAGAGAAGAGACTCTTACCTCTTGGAGAGAGATGTAGTCCATCTCACCTGAACAAGGCTGTATCCTGGAAGTGCAGGCTGTGATCAAGGAACCCAAATCCCATGTGGTGACACCAGCTCCGAAGCTGTGAGTTGACTTCTCTAGTGCATCATTTGCTGTGGTGCTGTCCTCAACCTCTGATTGGTAGAATGGATGAAAAGACCAACTGTGCTCCTGAACAGCTGAACTTGATTCCCAGCTCCATGTAGTCACTCATGACCCTGCCCGGACTACTCCAGGCTGCGACATTTGTTCCCACATAGATAAGGACCATGGGGTAGTAGTCAGAGGGCCTGATCAGGTCTAGAATCCTCATTGTGATGTCACGAATCCGGGCTCTGGGCAGGCTGCATACCTCCCATTCCGTGGAATCTGGGCGGCAGATGGCTCCCTCCGTTACCCAAAGACAGTTGGTATGAGGCTTTTCTTGCCATGGGAGAAATTTTAAAATGCATTTAAAGATAAAGTAGCCAAAGTCTGCTCTGAGAAACATGAATTAACTTAAATGAGACTAGCAGTTTTGGTTGAGAGAGCAGAAGGCCTGAGTCAACAAACTTGCTTTTAATCACAGAAATGACACTAATAATTTCAACAAGAATGGTTAATTTAATAAAAGACAGCAATTAATATGAACAAGGATATACAAGGCTTTGCTTAGAATTTGGCCCAACCTGCTAATTGCAGCTGGTATTGCTGAGCCTTCAACTCAGGGACTATTACCTTGCTAAGAGTGCTGTTTTTTGTGACGCAGCAGTATATGGGCCTGGACACTGAAGACCCCTACTCTAAAATTGATTTATCAAACATTTAATGATGCACAAGTAAAGATTTTGTTTATATATATAATATTAAGGGGAGGATCCTTAAGAATGACATATATTAGCATACGTGGGGGTGACATATATAGATGAAAATCTCTTATTTACATTTCAACACAGTTGTCAGTTTATTTTTATCTGGATCAACAGTATAAATGGAATTGTTGCAGAGGAAAAATATGCTATTTTCACCAATCTCATTTTGTTATTGTAGTCTACCATTTCTGGTTATTCAGTATTACAATTGACTATAATGATCCCTTCTAGGTTTGCATTTGAATCTAGAAGGCCATATTGTAATCTGGTTGATTTAAATCAGCACAGCTCCACTGGCTTCCATGTCACAGTTGATGCTCTACTGGCTTCAACATGGAGGTTTCTTGCAGAGAAAGATAAAAATGCAAATGTGAACAAAAAAAGGGACTTTTGTAGTCATTCAGATCCTTCAAATGTGGGTGTTTGATAAACCAGCAGGGTTTTATCAACTACCTCTGTTTAGAGAAAGCACATAACTGACTAGAGTTTTTTTTAAGAAAATCTTTTTGCCCTTCAGTGAAAAAACTCAGCTGTGGCCATCACAGCTGTTTGCCATCTAGCATGGAAGAATCATAGTGCCTAAGCCATTGGATCTGATTATCATTTACATTAAGGCAACTTTAAACTTTACTGAGTTTAAAGACAACATAATTTATCTTCCCATTCACATTAAAGCCTTCTTCGATTGCTAGCACTGTGTAAAGTAGCCTTAGTTTGAAGCAGATTTAAACCCATCAAGTCTATCCACTGATCAGACAATATTATACTCCCTATTGTATATTTTCTAGTGCCTGCATAGAATAAACATACCAAAGGCTCTTCAAGATGCACATTTTCTGGCCTCTTTTGAGCCAATTACAGTATCTTTACCAGCTTTTCCAAAGGTCACACATTCAGGTTTTCCCAACATCTGCTGAATAAGCAGCATTGTGGTATGCCAGGGAAATCTGTTTACTGCAGGCAATATCCTCTGCAATACATTTGGAGTAATGGTCAAAATGTCAAGCTGTCCCATTAACCTATATTGTTCCAAATGGGGTTTTTTCCATTTCTTTTTCCTCAGAATAGGAACACTTCCAATACAACTGCTGAAGACATTTCCAGTCGTTACCTAGAGCTCCTTTGAAGATACTCTACATCTAATTTGTCATAAAAATTTTATCCAGAATGGTTTTGCTATTTCCTATGTTTTTTCTTAATTTACATTTAAAGAACAACATACTGGACAAAGATCACATTAAGTTAGTTCTGTTCAACTAATGGCATTTTATCCTCTCCTCCAAATTCAATAAATTGCTGTACAGTTGAGTGTCCATGCAAATGGATATGTCATTATATAAAAATAGACACTGTAAACTTCCTGTAAAGATATAAAATGAACAAATAACTCTGTAGACCCCAAAGGGCCAGCCTGATACCTGCATTCACTTTGCCTTATACCTTATTCCACTGATATAATGGTATTAAATGTCATTCAGAGAAACTATCTGCACTTTGTGCAATTTCAAATGTCTTGCTTGGTATTAAAAAACAACCCTATTAATTCTGCTTTGGAAAACTGTGACCCACTTAGAATGACTGACAACATCAGAGCCAGCTGACACCAGCCACGTTGTTATTTTAATTTTCATTGTCTCCATTGTTTATGATGATTTAATAATATGCATTGTCAAATTCCTTCTTTAAAATTTTAATTGCTAAATTTTATCTTTGAAGAATATTTTTCAATATCAAGAATGTTAATAGAAATAGGGCTGAATAGGAATAACATAAATAATTTAGTTTTATTGTATATAAGTTTTACCCATAGAAATGACAAATTCATGGTAACCACATATTCAGTCATCACAAAATACAGACATTAAATTCTGATAAAATATGTGAATAAGCCATAATTATTAAATTGCATTCCAACATAATAATTTTTTTACATTGTGCTTTAATTATAATGTACCTTACAGGATAAATTTTATGTTTCCAATTTATGAAAGAACTTACTTTAAAAAATAAAAAGTTGTCTAGTGTCAACCAGTTATGACTCTGATATGTTTTGTCAATCATTTTTAAAAGGGTTGCCATTTTTTCAGAGTAATACATGTAGATTTTTTTGTTGCCACGGAGGGAATTTGACATGGCATATAATGCAGATGTCTATTGAGATATACACTACTGTTTGATCTATTCAATCCTGTATAAGGAACATACAAACAGGATGTATGAACCCCTTTGATATCCTTCCAGTGATTTTTTAAAAAATAAATTACAGCTCGGGCACATAGCAGGTAGGGAAAAGTATAGGCAGAGAAGCTCTGTGGCAGGAAACAGAAAACAGAGCAGCAGATTGGACAGGAATATAATACAGAAAGCAGAAAAGAAAGCAGCAGGGGATGGGAATTATAGTGGCATTCAGGGAGGAGGGGTAAGGCTAATTTCTGGCATGCCTGCCAAAAAATGTTGCCCCCCCCACCCACTAGTATAGTATATGCCATATTTACTCAAATATAATATGACCCTGATTATAAGAAAACCCCTCTACTACTTAGTTTCTAGATATGGAAAATGTATAAATTTGTTATCATTTTCTAGACATAGGATGTAATTGTTGGAGATCTGCCTTGAAGTTGTGACCATTCCACTGCTAGAGTAAGGAAAATAAATTTAGGGAGTCAGGTAATCCTCTTGTCCTCTGCTTCCCCCTGCGGCCTTTTCCCTCCCCCATTACTGTCAGACCTTGCTCTCCCTGAGCTCATGGAAGAGAGGAACAAATTTGAAAACATTAACCTTGAAATTAAACATAGCTGTAGTACTTTACATACAGCATCCATAGATTTAATTCAGCCAGACTTGTTGCCTGTTATCTTTTTTTTGAAATTGCTGCAAATTTTAGCACAGGTATTCCTTAAATACAATTTTAAGCAGAACATTGGCACCTGCACATACTTAATACAAACTATGCATTATATTAGTTCAAAGCCAAAAGGCTCATGATTTACCATGTAATTGAGCTGGGCCCCACCAGAGTCAACAGGATTTTATGCCACGGTGACCCCATAGCTCAGCACTGCTTAATATGTGTGTGCACTTCTACTACCTCTGCCAAAGGATCCATGTGCTAAGTATCCCCCCACTCATGACTGGAACTGGGTGTTCTTTTAACAAGTCCTGGGATGCTCCAGAAATGTATATGCAGATGAGGATCAGGGAAACTGAGTTTCATAGTTGGTAGGGTTGGAAAGGACCTGAGCAGATCATCAAGTTTGACCCCCTGCCATGGCAGGAAGGAGTACTGGCATCAAATGACCTCAACAAAGTGTTCATCCAGCCTCCTCTTAAAGACCCCTAGGGTAGGAGCCAGTACCACTTCTCTTGGAAGTTGGTTCCAGATCCTACCCTCTCTGACTGTGAAGTAGTGCCTCCTGATATCTAGCCTGAATCTACCCTCTGCCAGCTTGTGACCATTATTTCTTGAGACTCCTAGTGGTGCTCGGGGGAACAAGGACTCTCCCAATGCCTGCTAGTCCCCCCTTGACTAGTTTGTAAATGGCCACTAGATCCCCCTCAGCCTTCTCTTGTGGAGGCTGAACAGGTTCAGGTCCCTTAGCCTCTCCTCATAGGGCCTGCCCTGCTGACTCCTGATCATGTGGGTGGCCCTTCTCCGGTGACCCTCTCCATATTGTCCACATCCCTCTTGAAGTGCGGCACCCAGAACTGGACGCAATACTCCAACTGTGGCCTGACGAGTGTTGCATAGAGGGGGAGGATCACCTCCTTGGACCTGCTTGAGATGCATCTGTGGATGCACAACAAGCTGTGGCTGGCCTTCCTGACCGTGTCCCCACACTGTCGGCCCACATTCATTTTGGCATCAATAACGATTCTAAGATCCTTTTCTGCCTCCGCACTGACAAGAAGGGAGTTCTCCAGCCTGTAGGTATGCTGCTGGTTCCTCCTCCCCAGGTGCAGTACGTTGCATTTGTCAGTGTTGAAACCCATCCTGTTCTCACCTGCCCATCCCTGTAACCTGTCTAGGTCCAATTGCAGCCTATTCATCCCTTCTAGCATGCCCACTTCTCCCCACATCGTAGTGTCATCTGTGAATTTGAACAGGGTGCTTTTTTCTCCCCTGTCTAAGTTGCTAATGAAGATGTTGAACAATGTAGACCCAAGGACTGAGCCTGGGGGACCCCACTGCCCACATCCCTCCAGGTCGAATAAGACTCGTCCACCACCACTCTCTGGGTGTGGCTCTTCAGCCAACTAGTGACCCATTTGACTGTGTAGGTGTCAATGCCAAAGTCTCCTAGGTTTTTAATGAAAATGGGGTGAGAGACAGGGTCAAAGGCTTTCCTAAAGTCCAGAAAGACTACGTCCACTGCTACACCCATGTCCGGCTTTACCTTATGGTGGGTGGGGCAGCACAAATCATATGCAACGGGCTGAGAGAGAGAGCAATAGAAAGATTCTGGATGAACTGTTTGGGGAGTAGTTTGGTAATGTTTGACAGACATTTAAAGCTGGTGAAGAAACAAGATTCATTGGAAGTGGGGAAAAAAGGCACTGCTCAGCTGTGGGAGTGAAGAAGGAGTTGAAATGTATGCAATGGAGTGGCTCACCGTGTCTTTTAAAAGAGTCAGTGCTGAGAAGGACTGCACTTAATGGATACGTCTACATGAGACAGTTACTGCAGAGCTGCTTAATTAGCTCTGCAGTAAATGTCTCAGTGCCTAGGAGATTAGCAAGGAGTAAACTAATTAACTCTGCTGTAGGTTAGTATTTGTAAGCAGAAGTATTACCCTACAGCAGAGTTTTTTACTCTACAGCAATGCACATGCAGACACTGATGGGGCTGGCTGGGGTACAAGGGTGCTTCAGTGTAGGGGCTGTATCTAACCCATTTATACAGGTGAAATTTTAGGAAAATCAAGTCTGTTAATGGTAAGTAATCTCCATGGATCTGAAATTTTGCCCAGACCAAATAAAGAAGAATTGCTCTTAGATACGGTGCCGTTGTGCCTGGATCTTCTCTCTTGTCTAATTATGAGCAGCCTGTTTGGATGTCTCTCTCACTCTGACAAAAGTAAGAACAGCACTCCTCCTATTTAGAGAGTCAGCTTCATACTGAATTACCATAACTTTGTGACTTAGCTTTACTTGAGACAAAACATTTGCTTCAAAGAAAAGTAGGATTTCACCCACAGAGACTAATTCTGGTTATAAAGTCAAAACATGCACACACACACACTTACTGTAATTACTATATAAGATAATTTTTAACTAGAAAAAACTTTTGCCACAAGTGGAGCTTATGCTTATACCTTCACCCCAATGCAATGGCATCTATGAAGTATACGTACTCATAAAAAATGTCAACATCATGATATTAGCCCCAGATGAGTGACCCAAGAGCTAACTAAAAGATACTAGTGCATTTAACTTCTTAGGAAGACATTTCCTCTTCTGCATTGGACCTGTTCTATTGCCCAATTATTCCTTAAAAAGAAGCTGGGTAGTGCTTTGCCATCCATTCTTACACACTACCAAAAAATAACTTATATCTGTAATATCTACTACTCCCAGATTTCCTACTGTTTTTTATAACTTCCCAAGTAGAAGAGCCTTTCCAGGTCATGACCACAACCTGAAAAAGGAAGAGGGGATTGTTCAAAAGAAGTTATTAAAAATATGGTTTGTAATTGAAAAGGGTAACATGATATAGCTGGATGATCAGTACCTCTGAAAAAAAATCAGAAAAATATTTGGCTCTTAGTATGGTAAGAAAGTACCATCCAGAACAACTACCCATATTTGGGAGACAATTAAGGCAACTGACTATATATCATAACAGCTATGGAACTTAAACTACATATGGCAGGATATTCTGTAAGATATAAGGATGTAGCTGTCCTCCAACCAGATTCCCCCAAATGAGCACAGTTTCATGGGACTAAGAGAATACATTCTTGTTGCACCATTAAAGGTAATGCTGGCCCCAAGCCAGTACTGGTGAATGAAAGAAAAGCATCAGTGCAGATCTAGGTATGCCCAAAGGATTTTGCCTTTTTTGAATAGAGAAATAATATATTGTACTTGACACTACACCTGCAATTTTACACCTCAGTGGTTTTAATATTATGAATAACAGATATATAATATCAACTTTCAACTTGCTGAGAAGGAGGCCTTGCAATGCTGCAGTTTTGCTCCAGATTTAGATTCTTGAGCAGAAATTTATCCTTTGCAGTGTTTGGATTACAGGCATGTTCCTGTCTGAATATTTGAATTTTTATCCTATGATATATTGTATCTCTTTATATACGTATGCATGATAGGAAAACATTGGTTGAAATCTAAATCAGAGTAAACAAAACAATATGGTTCACCCTGTTTGTTTTGGAAACAGTCAGTACATGAAGAGGGAAAATTGTAGATAGCATTTGTAGTTTTAACAGCAAGAAA
Organism: Caiman crocodilus; assembly: GCA_030014935.1. NCBI lineage: Eukaryota > Metazoa > Chordata > Crocodylia > Alligatoridae > Caiman > Caiman crocodilus. Next base: position 1,669,544 of record JAGPOW010001543.1, on the reverse strand, counting down.
TATTTATGCAAGGGAAGCTTTGTATACCTGCAACTAGGATTATGAATTGGTTGGACTAGCAAAAGCTATAGTGTCATTGGAAGCCCTTATCTGGCATCAACAGTCCTACTTGCCTCTTAGATAGAATTTTTATGAGCTGAGGAGCTTAATAAACTATCTGAACATTATCTTACTAAGCATTGCAATGTACATGCAAATTATCTCAGTTTTACAAATAAATAAACTAAAGGGTCCACAGCTGAAATGACACCTTCAAGATGTTGCCTAGTATGAAGTAGAACCTTAGAACCCAGACACCAGTTTCTCTGCAGATAAGTGATACAACCTCCTATATTTTTGAAATATGCTGTATGGCATACTGTTTCCTTCCAGATGGTTTAAGCTTCTTTGTGTTACTAGCTGAAACCAAACAACCTAGGACACTCAATAGCACCAGTTGGTGTCATTGGTGGATACTGCCAGTTCCACTGGCCTTTTGAAAATTGAAGTTAACAGGGGCAATATGTAGATTACTAAGCATATCCCCCTATATTTATTCAATTAACAGCATTATGCTATTTTTGATTGGATAATGAAAAAGACCAGATTTTTTTTCTTTATAATTCTTCCTCAGTTCGATTGACTAGCAAAAGGATTTTAAGAAAAGTCTCTTCATTCCCTTTTAACCATTGGATTTTAACTTGAAGGTCTCCAGTAGAGTGGTTCCCTTGACATCAGTTACTGCACCACATTGTAATATGAAAATATCAATGGGGGAAGGAAGCCAACAGCTGAAACAAAACCATGTTTAAGTCAGAGCATAAAGCTAACTAGCTAACACATCTACTGAATAGCTAGTGTTTTTTTTTAACACTTCCTTGGGGTGATATCACTAAATTCTTTATTGCTGTTAGAAACTTGCCATATCTGATTCCCTTAACAAAAAAAAAGGGGGGGAGGGCAGAAGGGTGGTCATTTGTTCACATTTAAATCATTTGATCCCATAATCTCTGTCAAATATTTCAGATCTTCTGTGTAAAACCCCTCGATTCAACTCCTGTATCTCTTATCAAAATAGACTGTCCGTTATGCTATATTTTACAGCTCATCCTAGTGAATTGATAATTTTATTACAATTAAAATGATTTAAAAAAATTATAATTTTCTCTAATTCCATTGCCAGTGAGTTATACTTCATATAATTTAATACCACAAGCAAGAGCACTATGTGGAAAGCCCTTATATATGATGCATTTAGGTACCCATCTTTCTAATCTTTCTTAGCCAAGCCTATATCCAGTTTACAGACTGGAAGGATTACTAACAAGTAATATAACTCATTACTCTGGTATATGGAGCAACAGACCTCAGAAAGGCACCACAGTGAATAATGAGCTGTATAAAATGTTTGCCAATTAGAATAGGTTTGAAAAGCATGTGGAGACAGACTTTAACAATTTTAACTGGACCCTTGTGTAGAATAAATACACTGCAGAGAAAATGAGTAAGGAAACATTTATTTCTACTGTACACTTACCATAAATCAATAGGAGAAAATTAAACTTTTTTTTCTTTTAAGAAACAAACCGATATCCAAAATATGAGAGTTCTAAGACTTCCTGACAGAACTGTGTGGCTATAACCTGTAATGTTGCAGAAAAGGGCCTCATCAATAACAAATGGTGAATCTATTATTAAATAGCATCATAATTTATGGAGTATAACAACAAAATGTTAGTTGTTGCTTTATGTGAAAGTGAGAAGAAAAGTGCATATATTTTACAAGCAATCAAGAGATGTGAAGAATATAAAGAAGATGACAAAACTACAGTCTCTCATGTATAAACACTGACTGGGATTTCTCATGAAGAAAATGCATGTATGGTGTATGTAGGGCTTGATCGGGGAGGGCTGTTATTTCGAGTGGAGGGCTGACTTATCAACTTTTGGCAAGCTGTTGAGGGCTGCATGGGTAGCTCTGCCCCTTGACAAGTGCCCCGGCCCCTAGTCACCATCTTGTGACTGGAAGTTCCACTTCCTAACCTCAGGCCTTTGCATACCAGAAGTCCTTCCCCTAGACCCCAGAAGTACTCCTTTCAGCAAGGGGGTTTGCCATCTTGGAACCAGAAAAATACCAACTTATACTGTAAAAAGTAAACAATTTAAAAATTCATTAATTTGATTTCAAAAAATATTTTTGTCCTGGTTTACATGTGTTTGCATAGGGTACATACAGATGATTGTATAATAGCTTAAAATAAAGTCGTACTCTTATACATTGTGTGTGGGGGAGTATAGGTTTGTGGGGGAATTTGTGGGTGTGGGGGAGAGTGTAGGTGTGTCTGTGGTGGTAGATAGGTTTGGGAGATGTGGATGTGGGGTGAGGGAGCATGTGGGTATGTGTGTGGATATAGGGTTTGTGGGGGGCTGTATGTAGGGGCATAGCTGGGATGTGTGAGGGGATGTGGGGGTCTGCATGAATGGCAGTGCAAGGGGGGTTGTGGGTAAATGTGTATAGTGGGGTGTGCATATGGGATGCACCCTACACACACACACACACACCCCTTGGTGTACTGGTGCCATGTGGAGCCATGTGGTGTTAGAGCAGTGTAGGGGAAGAAAGGCAGGGAAATTTCATAGATTTCATAGATGTTAGGGATGGAAAGGACCTCTAAGATCATCAAGTCCAGCCCCCTGCCCCAGGGGCAGGAAGTCAGCTAGGGTCATAGTTTCATAGTAACTAGGGTCAGAAGGGGCCTAGAGCAGGCCATCTAATCTGACCCCCTGCCAATGGCAGGAACGAGTGCTGGGGTCACAGGACC
>JAGPOW010001543.1:1606646-1660434 GCA_030014935.1 Caiman crocodilus | reverse complement strand
CTGTGATCTGTGTATCTATATATGCCACAGAAGTTGCAGACCATATACTATATCTATTTATCTATATTATATGGTCAGCAACATCTGTGGCATATATACATACACATACACCTAACACCAGGAAAGTATACATTCTTCACTCTCATTCTCCTTACCAGTACCTCTAAAAACTATCCCTCAGGCTATCCTAATAAATACATACGGGCGGTAATCAGAGTTAAAAAGAACTTCTGAAAGAGTACAGGAGTAGAAATATAGACGTAGAAACGGCATTGGATGTCTCATTGAATGCACTCTGATTTCAAGATGGAGAAATGCTGTGAGTTTCTTGATTTCACCCATTCCAGATGCAAAGGGAAGATCTTCCTATGCTTGTTTGGAACCATTGAACCTGTGGTGTTTTGACAGCTATATATGAAAGCAAATATGCTTGTTACTCTTCTTCTTCAGTGTTCCAAGAATTTAATCAACAAGACCATCAAACAGACTGAAGAAAGAATACTTCAGAATCTGCTAGATGTGTCTAGGTACACTTTCACTATCTTGTCCATCTACATCAGAACACATCAATGAGACTCTAAAGGCAATAATGATAATCATCATCATCATCAACTGATGGCAAGGATGGCAATTACTCTGAATTCCTTATAAGTGAGGGCCCTTGTATGCCTATTTTCAGTGAATGTATAAGATGTGAAAAGCAGCATGACACAGCTGTCATTGTCATTCTCAAACATGGCAAAATATCTGAGGAAGCTGCCAGCTACTAACCTATAATCACATTTCAGTAAAGAAGCTCATGGAGAAGATTCTTCTGGGCTGGCTGAAACCCTTTATTGAGAATACCTGAAAAACAAACTTCAGATGTGGCTGCAGTAGTTACAATCAAGTTCTCACCCTTACAAGATATATTGAAGAAGGCTTCCAAAATAATAATAATACAATGTCTGGAACAATGCTGGTTGTGACCTGTTGTTCCACAGTGACATACTATATAGTTTGTTTCTTCCCTTCTAAGGAGGAAGGCAACTCCTGGATGAATTTTAAGTGGCTTCTGGAGGTCTTAACCCCTGGATTGTCCACACTAGATTTTAGCACTCTTTAGGTGACTTAAAGTATGCTGCTGTAGGGCAGATTTATCTCTGATCCTTGTTGCCCATTTTGCATTACACTAACATATAGCCTACTCCAGGCTACACATTAGCATAAACATCCCACCTGCTCCCCTTTGCCAGCTGGCCCCAATCAGGCCCTCTGCCTTCCCCTAGCACCCCAGATTCCCACTCATTGTCTGTCTGCACTGCCTGTCCCAGAGGAACAAGTAGGAAAGGGTTAACATGCCTGCCTGGCCACTGCTGCTGCTCTCTGGGCCTAGTTGAGCTTGGACAAGAGCAGCAGCTAAGCAGCAGCAGTAGCAGGGCCAGGGCAGGCAGGGTAACCCTTTCTTGCCTGCTCCCCTGGAAAAAACAGCATGGGCAGTCATAAGTAAAAAGGAGTGGGGACACTCCTGCATGGCAGCCCTGGTGGCATGGCAGCCCTGGTGGTGGGGGATGCAGGGAGGAACTGTCAGAGGTTGTGAAGGGATGTCTTGTGAGGGTGGGAGGAAATTTGGCAAGCCCCAGGGATCCAGATGCAGGGTGGGGAGCCCTGACTGGAGAGGGTGGGGATTCTTACCATTTAGGATGATGCAGAACGATCTTAATTTTGACCTTTTCCTGAAGTTAACCAGTGAGAACATTATGAGGTGCCAATGCTCTTATGCTCTGAACAGGTGCAGTAATGCTGGTACATTTGGTTGTAGAGTACAGCACTTGCATTTGTTCCACAAGTCAGGAAAGGCTTGTATAGCTTAGCCAAGTGGCTAAAGACCAAGTGCTTGTTGAATGGTCAGCTGATGTGGAGGTCACAGACGGGAGGTTAATCAGAGATGTCAAATCAATGGACAAAAGCAAGAGGTAAATTCAACACACTGAGCCAAAGACAGGTGTCTAAGGTCCATGGCCAAGGGTCAGATATCAAGCCAACAGGTCAGAAGTCAGAACTCAAAAGCCAGAAGTCAATCCCTGTTCAGAAGCTTGAGTCAGGATCCTAGACCTAGGAACCAAGAGGCAAACACAAGAAACCAGAGTATCAGGAAGCAGAGGCAGAGAAAAATAGCATCAGGACAGGTGCAGGAAGCATGCACAAATCAGAAACTCCTTCTATATAGAAAGCCCAATGTATTATGCAGCAAAGGTCAGGTGATAGTGCATTCCCTTCAAATGAGGAGATGGAGCCAATCAGTGGCTGAGCAAAAGCTGTCTTAGAATCTATCTGGGAAAACTAGTTGTTAAGATAAGAACCAAAAATTAACTTTACATTAAGTAGCACCCATGAACAAAGTGCTTGGATGTGCAGTTCAGTGTTGTAATGTGCACTGTAAGTGGAATTACTGAATCAACCCTTACTAACTGGCTACTTCGAGCCATCTTGCACTGCTTAAAATTTTGAAGTGGTCCACAAATGCATTGCATTTGCACTACCATTATAGCAGGACCTTCAGAATCCACCAAAATCACAGCTGAAGTTCTTAAAAAGCATTCTGGGATTAAATGCATGCTCTCAAAAAACATGATCCTGAAGAATGGTGGAGGGCAAAACCAGTGTCCCCAGTAGGAAACTCATTACCCTCACAAAAACGTCTTGGATTTGAACTACCCTGAAAATTTTAGCCATAGGCAGACTTTATTAGATCATTGAAGATCAGCCTTCTTCTCTAAATGGTATAAAAAAGAATGCAAGGTGCATTATGGTCATGATTTCCAGACTATGGAATATGTTATATGCCACTGCAGGCTTTGATTGGGTGACTGAAGTACCGTTGAGATCCACAAGGTTACTACAGAAGTCATCCATTTGCTCACTAGCTTTGACATTGCCATATATGATGATGAAACTGTACCCCATGAAAAACATCACTAGTTTCCCATTCATCTTGCACAGAAATGGGAGCTAGTTACTTATTATTGGATAATAACGTTATTTGAAAGTCATTATTTTGTGTAGGAGCTAGGTTTTAAGGGAGGATAACATTACTTTCTCCAAAGTAGCTATTAGTATCAGGTGAAATGACCATTGTCTTTTAGTAGCCAGACTGGGTCTGGTTGATAGTTACATACTTGGAATTTGATTAGCACTTCAGGCACTTCCTGTTGACTTGATAGGCTTAATCCTTAGTTCAAAAGATGTTCAGCACAGAAAGCGCAGGACGATTTCAGACCAAGTCTGGGGTGGGTGAGCTGAACTAGAGGAAGGGGCAAAGTTCACACAATGCCTGGCAACACTGTACTGAGCATTAGCTAGTTCTTTCTCTGTATCACAGTAATTGAAGTCCTTTTCAATTCCTACCAAACAGAAAAATAAAACACTACCATCTAGCTTTTGATTGTATAATTAACCTCTATGTGGGACAAGAGCATTCCCTATAACCAAATGCCTGTAAGCAGGTTTGTCTGCACTAACATTTATTCAGCTAAAATCCACCCACTATCAGTTCATACTCCCATAAAACTGACATTTACTTGTTGAATTGCTCAGACATACTCATTTTAAAAAGACACTAATAGACACAGTCCACTGGGATAATTTCTTTGTGCAAACCTGACCCTCAAGGGAACTCAAAGGCATAGACACTATAAGGACATACATTTTCTTGTCTTGCATTGTGTCTTCTAGCCCCACCGAGACTTACTTTTTATTAGAGGTAAAGAAAAATTGTATCATCCTGTGACTCTTTTGTATAATGAGTTTTATTAGATATGCTTGATACTATTGGATTCACTCAGCGAAAAAAATTATGGTAAAATCTAATCAAAAGAATATAAGAAATAAATCATTACCTTCTTTTCTATATGACATAAAAATAATTGCTTCTGTGACTCCCACAGTGTTTTACTGTATATGTAAGTGAACAGGAACCCTGATAGGCAGATGTCTGATGGCAAGTTACGATAAATATTCATATACATAGTTAATACTAAACCACTTTCTTCTCTCCTACTTATTCCACTTTACTTATTTCTAGTTGCTGGAAAGGTAGACATATTAAAATATTAATTTTCCGCTTTACTGGAATGATTTCAGAGTCAAGTGCCATTAAAATTCTGAATGTAAATATGAGAAAAGAGGATATGACTAGCACTAATCTTCATTCTTTTTTTAAACTGTTTACTTGCACAATTTTTTAGATTTTAAAAAACACTTTGGGGAAGAGTTAAGATAAACCAGTAGCAAAACGAGTAGTGCAAGACAAGGTCACCAACCCTATATATAAACTTTGAGGGGTTAAGCCCAGGTCCCCTCTGCTTGCAGCTATCATTCTTGGAATGCAGAGAGAAAAGAGTTTATCCCCCAGAAGACCCCCCTTCTCCATCTGGTGCTGCTGCCCCCCCTGCCTGCTCTTCTCTCAGTTGAATTTGCTCCCTGTGGCAGCCAGTGGCAACAGGAATTGGCAGTGCATCCCCTTTCTCTGCATTCTCCGGCCCCCCAGGCTGCTGCACTCCTACCCTACCCTATCTTTCTTGCCCACTTACTGCAACCACCACTTCTCTTGCCACCAAATTCACTCCTTGTAGCAGCAGGTGGTGATAAGCATTCACCAGAAGGGTAAAGGGCAGCAGCAGTAATACGGTGGTTGCAGTAGTGGAATAAACAAGTAGCCTTCAGCCTGGAGCAGGGAGGGGCCAGGGCAGCAGCAAGTAGCTTGAGTGGTGGGAAGAATGCACAGAGCAGGGTAGAGAAGGGGATGATGGCCTGGAGTAGAAACATTACTAGTTATGCCTCTGAGCCAGATGTCTATCAAGGGTACATCAGGCTTCATAGTTATGTGAAACACTGTTTTCTCTCTTAGAAGAAATGCTAACAGGATCTGCACTTGCGAGTCAAAAGAAAAATATGTTGCTGGTTCAAAAACTCAAGCATGTGCCTGGACTTTCTATCAATATACTGTTTAGATCACATTACTTATCCATATACCTTGCAATTGAGAAAATACTTTGAGACTCTGTTGTTCTTTAGCATTTGCTTTATTATACCTTTGATATGAAAAAAGTAAGCACTCAAGGCCAGACAAAGTGATAAAAATAGAAAAGGAGCAGATACTTAAATTCCATGACAAATGGTCATTTTATTTATCTGTGAAATCTATTTATCCAGTATGTATTTGATTTTTAATAACTACCATTTTTAGCTAAAAGATCAGGAAATGGTTGTTCTCAATTGCTAATGAGAGTTCAGTGATATCAATTCCAAAACGAGAAAATAGGTCCCCTCTCTGTTTTGGATCTGATGCAGGAACAAACAAAAGGTAGAAAAGTGTATTTGAAAAGGAGAATTTGTATCCAAACCTCCATGTCCAAATTCAAAGCACTGGGGATTCAAAGCTTTGATATTGTCTCATCTTTTTTTATAGTGACCTGGTTAGTAAAATCAAAATTGTAATATTTTCTTTTCTTTTTCTTGGATATTATTCCTTAGCAGGCAGTGCCTATTTTGTGTCTTTGAGCTAGAAAAAAGTATTTTAAGTAATGAGCTAAGTCTAACTAAACTAAATGGATATTTGGCTGAGGGGTTTTTCCAATTTTTTTTTTTTTTAATGAATTCACTGTCATTGTTTAGTTTGTTAACCCTTTTTGAAAAATCCATTGTCTTATCACTAGGTGTTGGGAGCAGGAAGAAAAAGGTTTCAAGTACTGGGAAAATAAAGACTGGTTGGTTCAATCTGCTCCAGTTGTTATTAAATCTTTTTGTAAGTATATAGTAGAAATCAGGTCTCTTGGTATTTGCGTTCATGGGTCAGAAAAAGAAAAATGGAGTCAGATTGCTTTCAGGTAAATAAATAACTAAAGTTTATAATGCCATACAATAGATGGGACACCACCAAACAAAAAAAATAAAGGCACACAAATAGAACCCAGCTATATACACACTATTTAGAGGTACCACAGCAAGTGAGAAATGTTTCATACAGCCCTTGTGATCTACGTAAGTTAGCAGAAATGCCTTATGTGCAGTGTGAAAACAGGGATTTATCAATTTATTATAACTTTCAGGCAAACACTTTGGACCCAATTCTCTAATGAAGCTCAAGAACACAAAGGCTGCAGCTACACAAAGATGATGACTGCACAGTCACAGTAGCCCATGACTACTCTGCAGTAGTGTTGCACAGCAGCAAGCGTGATGCATGCTGTAATCATTGCTGTGCAGTTAGTCACAAAAAAGCTGTTCCTTGGTGTGACTGCACGGTAACTCTAGCTACTGAGTAGTCCTTTAGTACTTGTTTATGCTAGTACTAAATGCATTTAGTACTTGCTTATACGAGTACTAAATTACTACTCAGTAACAACTGTGCAGACAGCATCTTGTGTAGATGCAGCCAAAGGGCTGATGAGAAGGGAGAAACAGCCATGCTTTTTAGAAACCTTTGCAGCTGTCTTATTCAAGGAGTGCTGTGCCTCACACTGGTCCCAGCACAGCACAGATGAGATAACTTTGAGGTCTTTTTTAATTTGAAAAAGACAATTATGGATTCTTATATAATAAGAATACAGAGATTGCTGCTAAATTGGGATGTCCCAACTCTGCTTCTTGTCACACAGTCATGTCCTTTTCATCAAGAAAAGGGCAAATGGAAGACCTGATATGTTGATTCTTGCTAAGTGGGTGGTTTTCATGTTACAGGAGTGTAGGTTGTAGCTGTATTTATCTAAGGACATAGGCAGATTGGGTGAATTTGATATTTTTTATTAGACCAATTTAAATAGTTGAAAAAATTTTTTTAGCAAGGTTTTGGGTTTAAAAACCCTTCCTCAGGCTGAGGAAGTCTGCACACACCAACTGCAGAGACTTTCTCAGCCTGACAAAGGGTTTTTAAACCTATAAACTAGCTAAAAAATTGTTTCCAACTATTTAAGTTGGTCCAGTAAAAGATATCAGATTCAGCCAAAGAACCTTGTCTGGTTTTCTTGTTGATCCTTAAATGATAGCATTGTTCAGTGACCAGCCAGCATTTATAAAGGGGAGAAAAAATGCCTAGATTAGAGGAGCTTGATGTTAGTAAAGCACTAGCAGCATGACAAATTTTATTTGGTATATGGATGATATGAGACCTTGCAATTGAACAGTAACTCCTCACCTGAACTTCTGCACAAAGTTTTCACCTACCTGCAGTTAGTTTCAAAGGGTTTGAGTATTTCTTAGGGTTCATTCCCCTCTCCCCTCAGCCTCATCCACTCAGACACCCCAATGACACGTACTTCCTGAATCTGAGATGGAGTATGTGATGATGGGCTGCCTGAGGAGGTAAAGCAGAGGTTTTTTGTGTAGTCAAAGTATGTGTCCTATAGTTCAGAATGAGGAACATGAAGGCACTTTCCTTTTAGTGTTCCTGTGATCTTGCAGTTGAGGTTGGAGGTATCAGACAAACTCAGTAATCAGATAAATCTTGATTGCACAAAGACCTTGAGACTGAAGCCTCAAGCTAAGATCCACAGATCCTGATGTTTGGAAAGAATCAAGGAGTTATTTGAAAATGATAATCCCACGTATGTTTCTGTGGCTGAGTGGTCTGTAACTGTATTTCACTTAAGTCGTGTTTATCTGCATGTCATCTAAAGTACAGCAGACTATTCAGCTGAGAACACCTCCTTTTGCAGAAGATGTCATGGGAGGGAGAGCAGAGAAAGGAAAAGAAGTCCCAAGGGCTCCCCTCACTGAGATGTTCTTCTGCAGTTCACTGAGATAACCTAACCATAGCTGGTCCAATTTCTGATAAGCGTCAGCAATTTTGTTCTCTCGGTAGACATTAATGTTTTATTCAGTAACCAGCTCTTCAAAGAACAAAACCCCTTATTAATTCAGTGAAAAATTATTTAAGAGAAAACGTATCTTAAAAGTAATAAATAGCTTAGATATATACTTAGATTAAAAGGTGATCAACTATCCTCTACATGGATATTTTGATATTTGAAGCACCTTACAAGTCCTTTCACCAGCCTTCTTTGTTTTGATGTCTTCTGACTCCCAGGTCTTGGATCAAGTGCAGGTGTTTGTCTCCTAGGTAAGGGCTGCCATTTTTCTATGGTTTCACATCCTTTGAACCTGCTTTATTCTGTCTATTTTCTCCCTTATGTGTACTTGTATAGGTGTGATTCAAAAGGTTTCACTATTGAGGAATATGAATTACTCACTGGTGTGTATTCTTCATTGAGCCATGAATACAACCAATAGCAAGCCCATAAAGATATATAATATTTCTAAAAATAATATGGTAATCTCAGGATGTTCAGTAATTTGACACCACAGATAATGTTAGGAAAATCTGAAGCTATTATAAACTTATGCTTAAAATTTTGAGCTCTACTACACACGGACAAACTTTGCAGGTTTACAGCAATAAGTGGCCCTTTTGTATTCCATTCCATTCTTATCCATTTTTCATGCTTTAGCAAGGTGAAGCTTTCTAATCAGGGAAAAGTAGTATGGTGCAAGTGTAGATAATATATTTTGATGGAGGTTTGTAATGAAGCTGGTATTTATTAAGACACAAGTTATTAAAAGAAGGCTTGCATGGTTGTCTCACATTATTTCATTGATTTTTTATGCATGAATCAAGGCAAGGATTATACATTACAAGAAACACTTTTATTTCTAATCTTTAATTCAATAACACATCACTATACTTGTTGATTTGTGCCATTTAGATTTTTTGCAGGGGGGATACACACATGCACTGCATTTGAAATTGTATGCCAGCTTTGAAAGTGGAGGACTCAAGATGAAGAAAAGAATGACAAAAGTTTGGAAAATACTCTTTTCTTTTCATTTTCTTATTTTTCCCCTGTTAATTTTTTGTTTGTGAACAAAAGCTCTGATTCTGCTCCCCCTGAAATAAAAAAATAAAACATCGACTGATTCTTCAGCGCTGCAAAAAGTAGTACTGAGACCAAATGAAAGATGCCAGATTGACAGCCCTGAAAAGAGAAGTTATTCCTTTATAGCAAAGCAAGTATAACACTGGCATCTGCATTGTAAATTTTCACATTCTCTTCCAACGTATATCAACCAAGATTTAGAGGCACCAGCACTAGGGTTGGGAGAATAGTTCCTTCCCTCTCCAGATTCAGCCTTCTGTGTTTCAGTGTCACTTTTTTGAATGCGTAGCGATTGTAAATCAATTTTTTTTTGGTAACGTGGCCAAAAGTAGTGTGAAAAGTAGTGTTAGCTTGCCAAGCTGCCATAGCATGGTGAAAAATAAACTCACAAATTCAGGGTAGACTTGAACTGGTGACTTGGAAATAAAGGACTCCTCTTCTCATTAGCAATCTCTAATGCAGCTTGTTAATGTTTGGCACTCCATAGGTACCAAAAATGGACTTTGAACTTAGATAAATGGTAAATTTTGCACTCTGTGCATTTAATGAGAATATAAAAAAGTCATTAATTTTGATATTGGGTGGATATAAAAGAGAAGCCAAAATTAAAGGCTGGGGGATGCTAGTACAGGGGCAGACCCAGGTGGGTGCACTTGCAACCCCCATTGATTCCTGCTCCATCCAAAGTTTAAAACTGACTGCCTGGCAGTGGCAGCAGCATTTCTAGTCAGGCAGCACTGCAGGAGTCAACTGACTTCATGGCTCATTATAATCTGCCTGACCCCTTCTAAACTGTTCATTCAACAGTGGTTAAAGATCCTCTCATCTTTTTGATGGTTGTGAAGTCCCACCAATCACGCTGTTCTTTGTTCTGCAATCCTGCTATTTGTTAACTGCTTCTGGTAATGAAGCTTTTTCACAGCACTGAAGACTGTTTTTAATTCAGTCCAATGAATGTATATTTGTTCCTGCTACAATACGGCCCTAGGCTTCTACCATATCAGTAAAGCTTCTAGTTTATTTTTGACCTGGAGAAAAATCTGTGTGGTGCTATATGTTACAACGCACCTCACATCTGCAAACCCCTTTACAAAAGTCTGGATACACTCATGTGCTGATGCATTTCTTTTGCACCCAGTCAAGTTCAGCTAAATTCCTGGGAGCCTGTAACCAGAGAGGGATCCCAGGCAGGAGGAACAGGGTCAAAAAGACAGAAATATTTTTGGGTAACAGACTGAACCCAGCTCCCAGGTGTTGGGATTCCTGGGAAAAGAAATATCTAAATTTATGATGGATAAAATGTATAGTATCCTAATTGTGTTAGAAGTCCAATGCTGTTCATTACTGTTGAGATTAAAAGATTCTTTGTTTTGCAAAGGGTGTTTGGGTCCTACATTGGGCTCTGTCATAGCTGGTACCTGGCCTAATTTGTCCTGAGATCCAGTTTAAAAAGGAGAATAAAGTGGGATTCCAAGCAACAGGAGTTCTGCCCCTTGAAGAGGAATACCTTGGGATATCATAAGGAAGTCAAAGTTCAGCTACCTCTGTAACTAGTGCAATAAAATAATGTCATGCGTACCTCATTAAAATAGGGAAGATATGGGAGGTTGGCTCCTCATGTCATGATTATGGGAGTATTCAACAAGTGCCAGTATCCTGTATTTCATTCATTTGTGTAACATATTTAAGAGACAGGTGACATTATCCATAACTAGGAATTTAACAAGCTGCTGACACCAGAATATTCTTTGCAAGTATTGATATGCCAGAGACTGGCCATGAAACTACTTACACTGAAAGGCAATCTTTCTTTGTTATCTGATGCATAACCCTTCAGTTATAGGATCCAGTCTTTCAAAATATAGACACAGATAACAGTGTTGCATTCTGGCACTGAAAATGAAAGCAAATACTTGTCAGGGAGGGATGAGAATGGAGAACATGTGGTCATCAGCAGAGGTGGCAGTCCCTCAATATAATGATGACAGTATGTGTAGTGTTAAGCACGAACCAAGCAGAAACCCTGCCACCCCTCCTTGGAGGGTTTAAAGAATGGAAGAACTTTATGGAAAGGAACAAGTTCAAAGAATCATTCAGGATGACAAGAAGGTGCATTGTACAGCACAGGAACACATGGGAACTCACCAGCCCCATGTAGAGAAGCCTTTGCAAAAATAATTGTGGATTGTTTGATCAAGATTGAATATCCTATTCCTTTTGCTTTACTATGCTGGGTTATGCTGCTGCAGGTTCAGTTGTTGGTCTGCAGAATTAGTGGGGAAGACTATTTTTTTTGTCCATGATATACCAGAGACTTTCCAGATATTCCAGTTTGCCTTCTCTAAGACAGATAAAGATACGGGGATCAAGTAAAGGGAAAACACAGGGGTTGCTCTTTTTTTTTTTTTTTAAACAAGATGGCTGGGTAGTATACCCTAAGCATCTCAGCAGAAGCAGGTATTTTAGAGAGATATTCCACCCAAGCTGCTACAGAATTGTTCATAATGTTCAAGCCAGTTCCTCAGTCCATGTATACAATTGTCTTCCTATGCACAATACAGAAATGCTGGAGGTCCATAAAACTAAGCAGCAGAAACATCATTTGAAAAAGTGAGGGAATCAGATATATAAGCAATGGAAGATGATCCATTGGTCGGTACAAGCAAGAAAAGCCTCCCAATCAACAATGGAGATCTAAAGAAAAGGTACTAACATTATACTAATCAGTGAGAATAAGTGAAAGGAATCATAACTGCCATTCACTCCTTGAAACATGCAATTAATAGTTGTATTTCTTTTCAAGCAAGAACAAAGTTAAACCTTATGTGGAATGGGTTTGTAGCCAAATTCAAGATTAGACAAATCAGTACCAAATAGATTGTTTTCTATGTCTGATTAATGTGATTTGATACATACAGGAAATCTTTGTGGAAAAACTGCAAAGAAAAAAAAAGATCTTTCATTCCTTATTTTATTTTTAACTAAATTCTTGCTTGACCAATGAGATATTGTACTTCATATGCATGCACTTTATGCCCCTTTTGAAATGAATGAGACTTTTCACCTTCCCCAAGCAGCAGGACTCAGAAAGGCTTGGGATAAAGAAGATTGCAAGTGATTCAGAAACACTTTGACCTCAACTACACTTACACCTGATGTGCAAGTAGGTAGAGATATTCTTTTCTTTCTTGTGAGAGATGTAAGGGTTGTAAGTGGTTGTCTGTACTGTTCTGTGGGGTATAAATGAAGCTGGAATTTGAAGTTTGACTTCCAAAGTGACAGTCTGGCTAAAGAATGATTACAGAGGAATCTGTCACAGCAGATATGTGTGGAAAGCAGAACAGAAAAGTAAATTCATAAGCATTTCCCTTTTTTAAACTAATAAAGAAAAGGCAGGGAAGGCAATGTTCTCCAGACCTTAGAGCTTGTGGATAAATTCCCATCAATCTCTCTATTTTCTGATGATGTTATTTCAAAATAACAAGACATAAGAAATATTCTTATTTTTCTCCCACCAGGCACATAGGCACAATACCTCTGGGACTATAGCCCTAGACTATACAAAGATGACCACCAAACTTTCCAGAGTATTGTAGGAAAAGTCACTCGCTACCTGTTCCTATTTGGACCACCACCCAAATAGTTCCTAAAAGAGTCTTTCTTTATGGCTGTGGGCTTTTCATAAGCAGTATGAAGTGTGGGCATGAGTCTGCTTCTCTATTGCCCCTCAGGGCTCCCCTGCCAGGACTTTTGAGATGAGACAAAAGGGTTAGATGTTAATCTCCGATTGTGACAAGGCATAACAGACCACCCAGAAGTTGGTTACCAAGGTGCTAATCACCAGGGTGCTAATCTTTATTGTGGGTTGGTTACAGTATCTTATCACCATCCTAATTGCTGTGTTAGTGAGGTGACAGCAACACTGCTGCTCTGTTGAGTGACAGCTTCCTTGCACTCTCCCTTGATCACAGTGCTCTTACTGCTGTCTCGATTGCTGGGGTTATTCATCTCTGGGAAAAGAAAGTGAATTGTGGAGTCTGAGGGCCATATGATCTGGTTATACCTGGTTGTACATGATAGAGAAGCAATCCATGCTGTGTTATACTTTAAAAATTTCTCATAAGCAAAAAATCCAGAATAGTGGGGAGGAAACTTGAGGTGTCCAAAATGGAGGAAGTTACAGGAAACGTCCCAGAACATTTCAGGTGGGCTCTGAAAAAAGGATATCACCAAGGAAAGTAACAATGAGCAAAAAGCGGAATGGAAAAGTGAAGGTATCCAGGAGAGATTAAAAACACAATTCTAAAACAGGCAGATCATTGATTCTGGGCTTTCATTTGGATTTTTATGAGGAACAACAGGAGGAACCCTGACAAACAGCTGCTCTGAAAGAAGAGTGAAGTGCAACAAAGGCAGAAGAGCCATGGAGACAGGCAGAAGCCTGAAGAGGACAAACCTTTAAACCCTAAAGGCCAGAAGCTCAGAATGAATGATTTGGGAATGGTTATGTTGCTGGAACAGGAAGATCATTGTTGTCCTGGAAGAGATGAAACATTAAGGGTATGTATCTGGAAGGGCAAGTCCTGAACACAGAGAATGACAACAAGGTCACCTGGGTTGCTTTGGGATAGTGGGCTTCATTAGGATTTGATACTGAGAATGTCATGCTGACCCAGTTATAAGTGGATAAAGTAAGTTTTGATTGCTATATAATAGTTTCCACCTGCTACTAATGATTTCAAGAGGGGGAATGGATCCAGCAGCAAGGCATCATTTACAACTTGACCATTGTTTACAGGGATTTTCTTACTCTCTCACTCTCAAAAGAGCTCCTTCCTATAAAGCTGCATTTATCTGTGTAAGAGTAACTCAAGCCATACTCAGTATATGCATCATTCAACATTTTACTAAAAAGATTTTAGCAAGCACTGGGAGCTGCTATAAAATCTGAATGCTACAGAGTTATGTGTGAGGATGAGGCCAACTTCTACATCCTGCACCAAAGAAAAGAAACCCTTGAGGATCAGGTGCATCATAGAAAGAAAAAAATTCCAAAGCTCCACCCACCTGTGCCTGTTACTGAGCGCTAACCATAGAAGAAAACACCCCTGGGGAATCTGGAAACACTTTTTGATCTCTGCATTGAGGCAAGGGAGAAAAAGTGTTAAGGAAGCGTTTAGAAACTGGTCCTGTTATGGTGTGCTACGTGTCACCCTAAACCCAGAATGAATTGAATGAAATTTGTGGTCAACTAGTGAGAAATTATATTGTTGAAGTAGCAAATGCATCAGTCAGATTTTACTTGATGAAATTGCATACATTGCTGAGACAAAACAAGTATCTCTGGGAGTGATGTTTGTTGAATTGAAGCATAGAAGTGCTTGCGTTCAAGGGAAATTCTTGGGTTTTGTCTTGGTATTTGCACTGAGTGTAGAAGCCATAGCCAATAAAAACTTAATGAGTGTTTCTGAGTTCGGGCTTGACCTTTCCAAATTAGTTAGCTATATGACTGTTACTGCAGTCATAAAGGGCAGCAGCAGAAGTAGGTGTTAAAAGAAGAAATACCCAAAAGCAAAGAATGAGCACTGCTCTTTGCATAGGTTAAAACAGATTGTTAATTGTTTGAGCAGTGAGTGAATTCTGCCACACCACAGGAATCATTAAGACAATTATCTAGTATTACTTTTAAGCTAAAGTACTGTAAGGGGATGCCTCATGCCTATCATACCAATGCTGTGGGATAAACACTGGGCAGACAGACACAGAAACATCCACTTATATCCATTGTAATGCACCTGAGACAACTTAACAGTTGAGAAAATGGGAAGACATTGTTTCTTTTCCTTTATCATTAGCTTAAATGTAATTTTGCAGATCCCTTTAAAATGTTAGCAAAACCTAAAGGGTCTGGAAATGGGGGCTTTCACCAAGAAACTGCTAGGACTGCTTGAGCAACAGCAATGAACTGCAGGAGTTCTGCCTCATCAAAATAATGGCAGATGCCCAGAAATTTGGCATAGAAGTAGGGGTGGCAGTCAAGAGTCCCATAGTCATCATCATTAGATAGCCTCATTAGATATATCATACCAATCATACCAGAGAATCCATAGTAGATTTCGACAGCCTTTCTGCCTACATTTGTCTTACCTGGACTCTATGCTTTTAGCTTTACCATAACATTTCTCCAGAAGGTTCAGACCATTATAGTTCTACTATTGCCAAATGGTCAGAGTTTGAACTAAGCTATTAGTAGACCATGTATGCATTCAAATCCTTTTGTAAGGGAGCAGTATGGGCCAGTGTTCAGTGGGAGGAAATAACATCAGTGTCGGGTGTTTCTACACATGCATTTATCATGCCAGCTTAAAGTTACTGTGCAGTAAATTACTGTGCAGTAAGAAGGACTAGGTTGGCATATACATGTGCAGGCATTAAGGCACATTAGCACTGTGTGTGGACTGACTTAGGACTAAAGTTAGACTTCTATATCTACATGTCCATTACTGTCCAGTAAGTAATTGGGTATCAATTTGATACCTGAATGACACAGCTATCATATTTACAATCAAGTCGGTATAAGTTGCCATATTTACTGCACAGTATAGGTGTGCACATGTAGATACATGCCTGTACTGCTCAGTAATTTTGGTTACTGCATAGTAATGTGCATGGGTAGATACATTTTGGAACCAAGCAGTGTAAATGTGCAGTTCTTGCCTTTTATTGTGGGCATGTCCACATGGGCATGGATATTTGGTTCCCCAGGGACAACCAGCAGCAAGGACAACTAGCAAGCACTGCCCCTAGGTGTGCTTCTCTGCATTTTTTGTATGGGGATTTTTTTACCTCTGGAATCCAGGGGTCAAAAAGCCCATCTGTGATATTTCTTTGCAGCATGGAGAACAGACGAATGTGTAGTATGTGGCATGGCAGATGTGCCTGCCGTGCCACATATTGCACAGCCACAGCCTGTGAGTTTGAACAGGAATCTTTCCTTTAGCATTCTGTAAAGTCAAGACATACATATGGTTGATGAGTCATGAGATACATTGTGTCTATATGTCTTTTTGGAGCAGGTTAATCTAAAAATGTTGATTTAATTTTTTTTAATTTTTAAATTTTTTTTACAAAAAGCAAAACTTGAAATATTTAAATTTAGATATGCTGCCCTACTGCCTCAAGAGTTTTTCTTATAGTCCCTCAGACTTGAGATATGGGATTCTGCCTACAGAAGAGACAGAGGACCTAATAAAAATTTACAACTCCCATGAGTCTTTATGGAGACATTTTAAGGTTGAAATATTTATGTTATTGAATAATTGTCTTTCTATTAACATATATAACAGCAGAATGTTTTTACCATCCATTTTCTTTCACTGAAAAGCTAATTTTTGGTCAAAAAAATATTTAGAAGAACATTTCTGACCAGCCAAACCAACCCAAAAGATACATTTGTAGAGAGAATGTTGAATTGATTTATATTTAAAGCACGGCAACTTCAGTTGCTCTGTAAGGAATAAACTTGTACATAAGTTAACAACTGTGGTACTGTTTCATACGTCATTAGGCTAATGTTCTGTTTAACTACAGCTATCAATCATTACTTGATTAAAACCTTTCGTGCCTGCCAACAAATAAATGTACGTGAAGCAGAAGACTTACTGTGGTGTTTGGGAAGGAGGAAAAGGTATTACTTTATTAAAAAAATGAGAAATACAGTTGAATTGATTGGGTACATTTATAGCTAAGTCTCTACCTAACAGCATTTCATTAGCAGGGAATTCTGAAACAGACATAAAGAAACTCCCATGATGAACCACTGTAGTTTCACTGGCTACACCATTTCTGGATTTAACGTGTTCTTGCAATATTTAACCATAAAGGCCCTGATTTTCACTCTCGCACCAATTTTATATCCATGTGACTACTGTGAAACTAATATAAAACTAGTGGAACCAAGTGGTTCTCATTTATCTACATTGCACAATTTTATCCCTTTGCCGTATTTCTTTTCAGTAGATGCCCTTGAAATGAGCTTCACCATAGCAACACTCTTCATTACAGCACACTGTAAGTCAAATTCACCTAGCAAAACTGCATATATAATTCTAGGCTTCAAACCTGAAATCAGATCCCCTCAAGCCCAAACGCTCAGAAACTCATTGAAACCAATGGGATTCAACAGAGGAACAAGAGGCTACCTGGATCCAGCTGTAAGACTACTTATGGAGGAACTCTTAGAGGCTTGGATCCTTATTCAATCTATGTGACGTATAGAGAACTCTTATGACATCTGGAGAATCCATATGGCCCTATGTCTTCACACAATCCCTTGTACAACAGGCTTTGCAACTGACCTTCCTACAATAACTGCCTCTTCTCCCTACAAGGTATTTCCTTTTGGCTAGGAAGTTTTAGACATCTATTATTATGCTCCAATGCCTGATTAACAGACGTCTATCCACTGTGGTGTCTTTAAAGGGAGCTGCTGGGAAGGATCAATGTCCTCTTTCAGATCTGGATTATCCTTAATGAAAACATTTTTCATTTTTCCTTCCACAATTGCAGCATTTCCCCCTTATCTTTTCATCCCCATACCCCTCACTGGAGAAGCTAACCTGTTCTATGCTGTTTTGGGGGCTGGCTATATAACTCTTCCTTTGGGTGAGAACTTAATAGTTTCTGGCTCCCGTTCCCACGACAAGATCAGCTATTATCATGCTTCTTTCTCATTAGTAATTTTTAACATTAATAATATAGATGATGTGGGGCTATATGTATTTATATAAGTGTAAATACTAGTAGATCTTTCCACCCTCTAATTCTTACCCCCTTTGCTAGGGTAAGGTTTACCTACAAGCAACAGCATATTTTACCGCATTTGAATTTGACATCTTTACCCATTTATTGTGAAATTGTCAAGAAAACACCAGTAGATAGAAGACTAAAAAGTTTTTAAAAAAGAGTCTTAAAAACCATCCATTAGAATGAAAAGGGCAATATTTTTCTAAGTAAAATGTTTAAGAATAATAGAGAGAACATAAGAGGTCAAATGACAATCATTTGCAGTATCTAGACATCTAGTCAAAGAAACAGAGCAATTTCAATCTTAAAACATTCTTTGATAAACAGAAAAAAGGTTTCTTTGTAACAATCCTATCTTGCAAATGTTTAAGTCAATAGCAATATTCCTACTGACTTCAGTGGGTGCAGAATTGGGCCCAAAGGCACTAAGTTTCAAAACTGAGAAATGTTCTTCAGTTGTGATGGTTTGCAAAAAAAATCTAAATTTCCATATCAAAAGCCAGTTTCCAATACATATTATTGGCTGTGTATCTAATAGCCCCTCCCAGTAGGTTTTAAAAACAGATTTGTTTGATTGCATCTTGCAACTTCCATTTAATATATTCTTCTAGTATTTAACAGATCATTTTATAGACTTTTTCACAATCCATTATCCTGCAGATTTTCCCCCGTTTAGTCTTTCTGTTCTTTGAGGAACAAAACAAAACAATTTGGAGTTAATTCACATGGATCTAAGTTCCTGATCCAAATGCAAAAGCAAGAAGAACAGGTTGCTTGACATTTATCTGTCTCTTTCTCTTGTTTTTTTGGCTCACGTGCCCAATAACACAACATATGACCAAATACCACAAGGGTCCAAATGCAAATAAATTAAGGAGACCTTTGTTACCTGGTGATAAAATCCTGCAGAACAGATAACAGAACTACTTTACTAACCAAAAAAAATACAAACAATTGTATCATCCCTCCTTAGAATTATTCATAAAGTTTGATTTGTAGAATAAGACATGATGAGAAGTCTCAGGTGAGGAATATATACTTAGATTACCTCTAATTTTCTGGAGCTATCCAGGGACTGAGATATGTAGAAATAGTGTAAAAGTGTTACCATTCTCTGCTGTTGTTATTAGCAATTTATATTTCTATATAGCAAGAGAAAAGGGTACCCAGGTCTGTGCTCAGTTATGAGTTATATGACTGAAGACTTAATTCAGCTTTTGGTTATGTAGACCGAATTAGGATTTAAATATTTAAACATGAATCTTTCCTCTAACTGCTTCTGTAGCTCCAACTGACAAATCTTTTTTTTTGCTTAGTATGCTGGACTTTGTTTCATTTTTAGTAGACGCAATCCACTTTTGATTCACATTCCATTGTGCTGAATTCCATTATACCATGTGGTCTTACATCATGTCAGATGTTATTGGCTAATTTTGTTTTCATCTAGAGACTATTTTCAAACACTGGCATTAAAATCTCAAAGCCTCAAAGACAGCGTATGCAGCCTAACAAGAGATAAGCAGGCAGAACATTACAGATTAACTATGGTGGATCACCACTGTTATTTGAAAAGAATTCCACCTGGGTATAAAATTGGATAGGATGTTGCCTTATTCAGTATATCTTAAAAAAATCTTGAATATAAACAGTATGCTGAATTCTGAACAGCATTTATTCATCACCTTTCTAGACCTGAGTGCAGCTCTTTAACATGTACCATGTGATTATCTATTTTAGCTGTAGTCTTTTCTGCAAAACTCAACGTTTTCTAGTTTTGTTTCAGTCACAGTGACATCCTTCTTTCACATGGTATGTATCTTGAGCCTACTTTTGTTAGCCACCTTCTCATGAGTGACAGGAACACATTTCCAGAAACAGATGTACTTGAAAACTGACTGGTAGATTAAACAGGTACATCTACGCATGCACTTTACTGTGGAGTTGGCTAATTAGCTCCACAGTAAAGTGTTATCATCTACACATGTGCTGCTATTAGGGTGTAGTAAATGAATTAATTTTGCTGTAGGATAGTACCGTCTAGGATAAGTACTATCGTATCACAGAGTTTAGTGCACCAAAATGCATCTGGGGCTGGCTGGGGTGAAAGGGTATCATAATGCAGGTTTGGATGCCAGCTAACTGTGCACTATAGCACCCTTGCGCCACAGCCAGCCTCTCTACCGCATGTTGAGCCAGGGTGGAACAGCTCCAAGTTGGCCAGCTGACCCCCCAGGGACAGCTCAGGCTGCTCCTCCCCCACCAGCTGAATGTGCTGTGGTCCCAAATGCAAGTGTAAATGTTGCACCCAGTAGGAAGAAACTCCAGTGTAAACTGCACCAGAGTTTATTGCTCTGTGCTAATTAGACTTGCAGATGCACCCAACACGACAAAACTAGACTTACCTATGGGTCAGTCAATTTTGTTTGTCAGAAACAATTTTGTTTCTTGCAAAATTTTCCACAAATGTGTTTTGAGTGATTTCTGCATACCTATATTTTCCCACATACAACATGCCTCAAAATAAGACACACAACTTTTTTTTAAAAGGCAGAATGTGGAAGAAAAAAATCTTTTGTGTGGTAAATACTTGAATGCCAGCAGCTAGGGTGCTGAACTGGCTCTGTACTTCTTCCTGTGGATTGCATGAAGACTTTACTTTCACTTTTTCTCAGCAGAAGCTTAAGCAGCAGAAACTGTTACCATATTTCTTCACTTATAATACACACTTCAGTTTCCATGGTGTGTTATGTAACAGAAAATGCAGTATGCTGCAATGGTATATCAAATAATGCTAATAATATTATACCTATGAATGACTTTCACCTGGGGCTTTCAGAACAGTGGGCAAATAGACGTTCATATTTCTTGCACCAACATATTGACATGTTTTATCCACATTTCAAAGATAGGTAAACTAAAATATAAGGAAATTAAATAACTTACCAATCCTTTCTCAGCAAGTCAGTGTCACATTTGTAATTACAACCCTGGGGTTCAAATTATGCCTTGTGAATGAATCCTTCACTACTGATATTATCAAGGTCAAGATTTTAGCCTTGGAGTCTCAGCAACCAGATCTCTGGGCTAGTCATGGGGCCTTGCTGGCTTCCAGGTTATGAGTGAATGTATAATTTACTGGAGAAATTCTCTCTTATATGATGGCTAAACATTTAAACAAGGTTACTAAGTTTTCATAACTGCAGAACTGGTCAACCCAGAACAACTTAATGGCTTTATTCTGTGATTTTGGATTTGGGAATAAGCCTTGTTATCAAGGAAGCTTGTCACTATGTTCTACCTATAGGTAAGATACTATGTGATATTTCAGGATATCATAAATTGACTTATAATGTTAAATTTGTCTGGAGAAAAAAAAGATACAGACAAAAATGGACATCCCCTTAGGTGGTATAAATTAACTGCATTGAATTCAGTGGAGCTCCAGCTAGATGAAACAGCTTTTTTTGCGCAGAAATAGTTATAATAATCTTAGTAAGAGTCAGGGCACTTGGAGTTTATCTATGTAGGGACACTCAATAGTACTTTTGTTTATTTTGGAATCTAGAATATGTTTTAATAAAAGTATCCAGTTAATACAGCTAAACTAATGCACTCTACGAATTAAAGCAGGTTAATTGTCCTGAGTATTTCTGTTTAGACAATACTCAGGAAGGCCTTTACTAGTTTATGGTATCACTCACAGAAAGAAGTACTTGAGTATTTGCTGTAAAATGGGTTGCAATTTCGCTTCCCCCCCAAAAAAATTCTGAGAAAAATAATTTTTGTCTAAATTTTCTGTGCATAAAATATGAAATTCTTCTTTAAAAAAAACAACAAACAGTCAAAACTGGAAAAGTTTACACCTAAATACTTGTTTGGCTCTCAGTCAAAAGTCTAATTTCTGTGAAAGGCAGGTCCATGAAGTCTTTCTTTCTTTCTTTCAAAATGGCCACTGACAGGCGTGTTAACTCAGAGCTCTGGAAGCTCCTCCCTGGTTTATGAGTGTTTCTCCTGCTTTTGTTTTTTCCCCCTGCCCTAGACAGTCTGACTCCTTTCCCACTGTAGTCACGCACTTTTCACTCCCTTTTCTGCCTTTCCCCCCTCTTCTCAGCCCTTTCTCCTGCAGCCACCCTTTCCCCCTCCCCTCTCCCTCTCCTAGGTTGTTTTTTGTTTCCCCCCCTCTCCCTGCAGCTTTCTGCTGCTTATTGTTTATCCTTCCCTTCCCTGCTACATTGCTTACCTTTCTCCTCTCCCCTGGGGTTAGTTAGTTTGTTTCCAGCTTCTTTGTTCCCTGCTGGCAGAGGGCTGCCCATCTCCCACCCCTCAGGTTCTTTGCAGGGTTAACCCTGTCTTTGCTGGAATGGCTGAAGGCAGCTCCCAGCAGTTCATTGCTGGGGCTTCAGCCCCTCTGGACTGGAGCTTTGGTCTCTGGCTTCATGTCCCTCCCTCCATTGGAGTGGAGGAGCGTGCTGCTGCTGTGCGGGTGCTCGTAGGCTGCAAACATGTCCTCTGTGCTGCTCAGGTGAGTTCAGTCCCCATCATCTTCCTCAGCTCCCCTGCTTTAGTGAATGAGGTTGTGCTAGCAGGTGTGTCAGGCAGGGATGTTTTTGCCTCACAACACCTCTAGGCACATTGACTGTTCATGTGGTAGCTGTGACTGTGCCTCTGTTTTTCTCAGATGATGACTTCACTAACTGCCTGTGCCCTTATGGCATGATTACAGGGCCATTTTGTAGACTGCTGCTTGGCAGCAAGGTCCCTGAGCTCCAGCATGCCCTGTCTTAGTTGTTCATGCTGCTTAACAGGAAGAGGTAGGGTTTGCTTCAGTCCATGTCCTTCATGACTGATGGTCAGTGGTATGAGGTATACCTCACAATTGAGGACACTTCATGATTTTGCTGTGGTAGCAGGTCCAACCTGGTTACCCAGTGCCCAGAGAAGAAGCCAGCCACAGCAGAGCCTCCTGTGGCTATGCCAATGGTGGCTCATTCACCTTTGGTGAGGCAGCTCCATTGGGTGGTGGTGAAGCCTTACTCCCAGTCATTCCCCATTTCATCGGAGTGAGCTAGATTTGTGGCAGTAGACCTGGCTCTCCCTTTCCCTTTCCCCTCCTGTTGGGAAGGGAGAATCCCAGAAAAAAAAGGGGCCTTCTAAAAAGGCCCCATTATTCCCTCAGGACCTCCCCACCACTTCAGGGGAAGCTGAGATTAGTGAGCAGGGTGTCCCCTCTCTGCCTGCCTCCTCAGCATCCCGCCCAGATCCTGTGGTACTTGGGGGTGACCTGAGGGTAGGGGAAGTGGTGGTGGAGTCTGGAGGCCTTCCCCCCACCTCTCACATCCTTGAGGATGATAAGGTTTATATGGAGGCTGTATCCTCTGAGAGCTGCAAGCAGCTCCAGGAGCAGGAGTGCCTGACCCATGGGAGTGGACCACCCAAGAGATGCCTTCCCCTCCCCCCCCCCTTGGAGGATGCTGATCCCACAGGGTCTGATACTGAGGATATAGGTGTGGGGATAAGTGCTCCCCCCAGGACTCAGTGGGTCTCAGGGCCTGATGTGTACAGCTCCTCCTCCTCCTTGGGGTCAGATTTTGACTCTGCCTCTGAGGACCAGTTAACAGAAGTTTGGCCTCAGGAGGTGGCATCCTCTGATTCAGTTAAGGTGCCCCCTTCAATAAGGAGCATGCACACCCTGGAGGTAGAGCCTGCTCCTGCTTCTGAGGAACCTCCCTATGTTGGTTACTTGGTTGAAAGCCTTATTAAGTTTCTTGACCAAACAAAGCACCACCAGAGGGTTGCACAACATATACAGAAAAGGTTCCCAGAACCATTTGTAGTGTCTTCTAAGGCCACCACAGCAGCAGTGTTGCACGCCACTGCAGAGATGAAGTGATACAGTTATCATCTAAACAAGATTGGGGGTGATGTTGGGTGCTTGTTGTGAGCAGTGCTGGCTGGCAAGCTGTAGGCCTGGTTTTATCTCTGTCCTGCATCCTTGCTCCTTTCTTCTCTGTTCTTCCCTGTTCCCTTGGCTTTGCCTGTCCCTCTTTTCTACACCTTTCATGCATGGCTACTACAACTTTTGGCTCACTCAGCACCAATGACTGCAGAGACCCTGTGAAGTGGATATCACTCTTTGATTTCACATGCCAAAAAAAGGTGGATGTCAACTTTCTGCAAGAAATTCATAGTGATGCAGCTAGCCAAGCTGACTTATATGTCTCCTGGAAGGGTCATAAATTCCTGAGGTTCCTGTCACCTCTGTCAGTGCAGGAGTCACAATGCTCTTATTGCTGGAGCTGATGCCTGATTCAGCGGTACCCCAAGAGGTTGCCCCTGACCACCTCCTAATTGCTTGTATTACATTAGCACAACATCGCCTCCTCCTAATTAACATTTATGTGCCTATTGCCAGGTGAGAATGAATAGTGTTCTTTGAGACCCTGGCTGACTTTTTGAGGAGTGCAGCTGATGATGACGATCTCCTCCTGGGTGGGGACTTTAATTGCATGGTTGATGAATGGCATTACTGGAATGGGCCAGAACCCAATCTATCCTCAGCCCAGCAGCTGCCAACAGCCTTGAAGGTGGGGGCCCTTGTGGACATCTGGTGCCTTTTCCACACTGATGCAAGGGAGTGCATTTGGATAAAGGCAACCACTGGTTGGATTGCCATGCCATACCTTGACTATTTGCATGTTGCTGAGCATTTCCTGCCAGTTATGCATGGCAGCTGCATTATTCCATCCGGGTTCACAGATCACAGTCTTATTTGCTGTAAGCTGAGTCTCCTTGGCAAAGTACATTCCCGGGGACCTTATTGGTGTTTTAATACCAGCTTTCTGCAAGACTCTCACTTCTGTGAATGCTTTGCTTATTTCTGGTACATATGGGAGACTGCAAGAGCCACCTTTTCCTCCTGGAAGCAATGGTGGGATTTGGGGAAGACACAGAGCAGAGCTGTCTGCCAGCAGTGCACACATAGCTGGCAACAAGAGAGCTTTGCCACCATGTCTTGGGGTTGTAGAAGGATGTAGCAAAGCTTGAGGTGGCCCTACCTGATGCTGGCATAGACACAGAACTACTTGAGAGCCTTAAGCTTCAGAAGTACCTGCAGGAGCTGGCAGAGGGTGCAGCCTGAGGTGCGAGGAGTCACACCTGGTGCCAAGAGCTGGTTGAGGCTGATGCCCTGACCCAGTTCTTTTTCAACTTAGAAAAGTGATGGGCCCTGCAGAAAGTCCTTGACCATCTCAAGACTCCAGCCAGCCAGATACTCACAGACTCTGTTGAGATCCACTGTCAGGCTGTAGCCTTCTATCAAGACCTGTATGTGGCTGAACCTCTCTGCCTGGAGTCCACCAAGCACTTACATGAATGCCTTCCCAAGCTGTGCCAATGGTGGTCGATGAACTGGAGTGAGAGCTGTCCCTGGAGGAACTCATGATTGTGGTGGGGAGCCTTACCGTGGGTAAAGCCACAGAGCTCAATGGGGCTGCCTGCTGAGTTTTATAAGACCTTCTGGCCCCTCCTTGGTCCCTGCCTCTTGCAAATGTTTCATGAGAGCCCTGCTGACAGAATCCTGCCATCCAGCTGTAGCTGGGTGGTTCTCATGCTGCTACCAAAGACAGGGGACTTCAGCTGCATTAAGAACTGGAGGTCAGTATCCCTTCTGTGTGCTGACTACAAGATTCTGGCCAAAGCCTTAGCCAATTGTCTGTGTACTGTCATAGCCTCAGTCATCAGTCCCAAACAGAGCTACTGCATGCTGAGCAGACCTTCCAGGATAATCTGTTCCTGTTTTGTGACCTGGTGACAGCCATGGGACTTTTTGGACTGAACATCGGCTCCTCGTCTTGGACCAGGAGAAAGCCTTTGATAGGGTTAGTCACAACTACCTTTTTCAGACCCAAGGCCTTTGGCTTTGGACTGATCTTCACCTCCACCCTCCAGGTACTGTACTAAAACATCTTCAACCTTTTGAAAGTGAATGGCATGTTCTCTGATCCATTCCTAGCTTACAGGGGCATCTGCCAAAGCTGCCCCATCTCTGGAATTCTGCACACCTCAGCCATTGAGCCCCTTCTTCATGCACTGTGATGGCACCTGATCAGCCTCAGTCTTCCATCGATCTCTGGTTTGGTTGGTGGTCATCCATTTAGGCTGACGGTGTATGCAGATAATCTGACCAGTCTCCTCAGCACACAGAGTGATGTCCAGTTGCTGGTGGATTGTCAGCATGCTTATGAGCATGCTTTCTCAGCTTGTGTTAACTGGCCTAAGAACAACATCCTACTCCTCAGTGCATGGACCCATCATCCCTCTCCCAGACCTTCCCAGTGGTCTCACTTGGGAGCATGAGTGTTTTAACAGTTAAAGCTGGGGGTGTTACTCAGCCTATCAGTCCTCCCAGCCCAGAATTGGAAAGGCCTTAGTGAGGAGGTGAAGGCATGCCAGCAGCAGTGGCTGCTGTATCCTGCTGACACTTACCCAACCTCTCCTACCAGAGGCCAGTCCTCACTGTGAACAATTTGGCAGTTGCAACATTATGATGTAGCAGAAAGCCCCCTTTTCCTCTTGCCTGCATTTGCTTTCCCCTCTTTGGACATGTTTCTCTTCTAACTTTTCTTCCTTCCTCTTTCTTTCAGTTTAAGATAATGAATTGTGTTTTAAAATTTGTATGGGTGTATTTTATATCTCCCCTTGTATTTTGGTATTTTTATCTATTTGTGTGCCATGGTATTACTCTTGTAGCTTATATTTTATACTCCTCATCTTTTAACTAAATGTGTTTAGTTTCAGAAGTAAGTTATACACTGTAACAATGTTAACAAGGGCAGGAATTAAACTGCCACTTCCCTGTATCAGGCAGGCCACTGAAAGAGCGAGTGAATCAGTGATTGAATGCATAACACAGTAGCAAGCAGCAATTAACACTTAGGAAAACAGCAGATCAACAATGGAAGAAATCAATAGGAGGCAATGTAACAACCAGGAATTGTCTAAACTTCACCGTTCAAGGGGTAGAAGCCCTAGTATGAGTTAATCAATGCTGGGGACCAACTTTTGGGCTGAATAGCTCCAGATCAACTGCTCCCAGAGCCCTATTCAAAATTAATCAATGTACTCCCAAACCTGCACGTACATGTGGATGACCCCTGGGGCTGATAGATGCCATCTAGTAGCCACTTAGGGGGAAGTCCCACAAGGGTCAATGACCCCTAGATTGGGAAAACCTTAAAACTGGGGAGTCACCAAAGTCTGCCAAGGACATATAAAAAGCAGTGAAAAGTGACCCTCAGTGGCACCCTCTTGATCTCCAACTTGACCAGAACCTGACCTGTCCAGCCAGAAGGACCAGCTGGAAACCCCCTTCTGGAGGATAACCCCATGCTGGAAGAAGCCTCGACTGGCCATTGATAGCAGACTCCAGCACCTGTGGGATAGGTATACCCAACTCTTGTAACTTCCTACTGTGTGTGTGCATGTGTGTGTGTGTGTCGGGACCAGCCCCAAGGTTTATGATTTGACTTCATTGCAGTGTTTCAATATGCCTAATAAACCAGAACTTTAAGGATCCTGAGTTGGACATTTGTAGTCAACTATGGCATCAGTGTGCCATATTGGACCCCCCCACTGGAACTACTCAAATAGCTTCAAAGACTCCTAGTAGACTTTTTCTGGGATGGAGCCATTGGCTCCCTCAAGATGTTCTCTATCTGCCTACAGGTGAGGAAGGCCAGGGCTTGGTTGACCTGGTGAGTGGAGTGGCTGCTTTCCATCTGCAGGCTCTCAGGAGACTCCTTTATTGTGAGGACAGCCCTCCCCAGAAGCAGCTGGCCTATGTGTTTCTGTGCCAAGTAGGGAACCTTGGGTTTAACTGAGAACTCTTTCTCCCAGATCCTGCCCTCCCAAAACGGGGGTACCCTCCTGCCCTTCTACTGCAGCCTGGTGCAGGTCTGGCAGACTGCGTTCTGCCTCCAACCCCAGGCCAGATGTCTGCAATTTCCACACTTGCTGCAGGAGCCACTTGTCTACAACCTGGCCCTGTGGCACAGGCTGTTGAGCTTTACATATGATAGCCATACTGACTCTCTCATCCAATCATGTAAGGTCTGGCTAGGAAACCTACTTGATATGGCCCAGTCAGACTGGCTGTCAGCCAAGGCTCTGGCAGCCCAGTTGGGCATAAATTCAGTCTGCTGTGCCGCTCATCTCTTGAGAAACATGCAGGCCACGCTCCCAGCAGAGGCAGCAGCTGCCAACAAGAATTACCTCCGAGTGCAGCAGGACATCCCTGCTGGAGATATTTCTGGGGAGACGCAGGAACGAGCTTACTGGGGCCAGCTCTGATAACGCCCAGAGACACTTTCAGTTCTTGGTCCGGGCACTCCTGACACTGGAATTTGAACATGTGGTTCTCCACTGGATATTACTTGCTTTCCAGGCACATTTGACTATTCAGGGGGTGGTTTGCAGTGTCGAGGGCATACATTTAATCCTCACACTGTGATACTGCTTGCCTCTTTCTGGGGTACCAGCAGGGGTCTCAGCAGCCTGTTGTTGGACTAGCTGTTTTTGTTTTTTTCAAATGGGGAGGGCAGGGCTTGCAGGCCAAAGCCCCAGGCTCTGTCTGTTGTACCTGGGTCCCTGCATGGGCAGTTTTACTTCCTTGTTGGATTGTTACCTACTTTCCCCTTTAATAAACCTTCATAAAAAGTCAAAAGTCTTTCTCTCCTTCTTTCTTTTTTTCTATCCAATTTTTCAGTGAGTACACTTTTGAGGAAAATTTTCAGCCATCCCTAATTTGCTCAGCTCTAACATATAATCATATTATATTATGCCAGTGGAGAAACTCATGTCCATGAGTCCTTCTATTTAAGCCATAAATGTTGAGGGCTCAGAAGTCAGTGATATATTATCGTACTAATAAGGTAGCATTTTCACATGTGGAAGACCCAGAGACAGTGTTATTTATAGATGATCCTTTGAGCTTTAGTTTTCTTTTAAAAGAAATTATCCTTGACATTTTTTACACATTATATTAGCTGATTTCATTTTAAAGAATCATGTGTTGCTTCTTTGCTTCCAAAGACCAACCCCCCAAAATTAGTTCCCACATTTAAAAACTATTCAGTTGTCATAGGAACTAAAGCCCTAAACAGGACTCTCCTGTAAACAGCTGTATTGAATTGTTATGTTAATAGAATTTTGGAAGTAATTAGATCACAAAGATGTTTTGTCTTTTCTAGTTCAGAGCTTTGTGAAACACTGCTAAACAAATTATTGTGAAAAAATAACTTGTTTATTTTAATAAGATATTGTCATTTGAATACTTTATCGACTGTCTTACAATCTTCAGTCATGTTCATACTGTGGAATTGTCTAACTTGTTTTTTATCAGCTCTGGTTAATCTAATTTTCTGGAATTTCACTCCGTGCTTCTCTTTTGACTTTTGATCAGCTGAAATTGTGAATTCATTTTTATTAGTGTGGTGCTATGAGACATCCTACTTTGGAAGGATAACTGGAGTCACGCCAGTTGGAATAGGCTGCCGACTACTCAGAGAGTTACATTTCTGAACCTCCTAAAAACATTAGCTGTTCTTCTCTTCTTAAAGTTGCCTTTTCCTCTCTTTTTTATCCATCCAAAAGTCTTTCTGTTGCTGTGAAGATTTCTGGTACTACTGTTAGTGAAGCAGGCGTGTGACCTTCGGAAAATCTTGTTTGAGTTAGGCCTCTGTTTAAATGGTTAAGAGGTCATAAGCAAATTCTTTTGGCTGGGTTGCTGAGGAAAGTTTTGGCTGGGAAAACATGTCAGATGTTGAATATATGATTGTCACCTGCAAGAACAAAAGAAGCTTCTAATTTGTGAAGCAGGATAAATGTGTCTTAGAAAAATAAGTTCGTCTCCACATGTCCTTCATGCTGTGTAAGTTGCCTGGGTGATCGCAGTGAGCTAATAGGACATTGAAATACTGATGTAGGTAAGAAAAGGTAGCTGAAAGTAGGGTTGGGCAAATAATAGTATTATTTGCTCTGTGGATCAGCTAAAATATAGGGGATTTTTTTTTCCTTCGGTAAACCAGCATGTTTTCAAGCTTTCTTGCAAATCAAACCAAAAAATAAAACCCCTGGAAAATTTCATTTTGAGACAACCTCAAGAACAATGATTTGTTTCCTTTTTGAGTTATTTAAGTTTCTTATTTAAGCATCATTTATTGTAATTCATGCTGCTTTTAAATTTAAAAAAATAATTGTGTGAAATGTATCATGAGCAGGTCCAAGGAGGTGATCCTCTCCCTCTTTGTGACACTGGTCAGGCCGCAGTTGGAGTACTGCATTCAGTTCTGGGTGCCGCACTTCAGGAGGGATGTGGACAACATGGAGAGGGTCCAGAGGAGGGCTACTCACATGAGGGGGCAGCAGGGCATGCTCTATGAGGAGAGGTTATGGGACCTGAACCTGTTCAGCCTTCACGAGAGAAGGTTGAGGGGGGGACCTGGTAGCCACCTACAAACTGGCCAAGTGGGACCAACAGGCTATGGGGAAAGTCCCTGTTCCCTTGAGCACTACCAGGAGTAACAAGGAATAACAGCCATAAGTTGACTGAGAGTAGATTCAGGTTAGACATCAGGAGGCATGACTTCACAGGCAGGGCGGCTAGGATTTGGAACCAACTGTCAAAGGAAGTAGTGCTCACTCCTAACCTGGGGGTCTTCAAAGGGAGGCTGGATAATCACTTAGCTGGAGTCATTTGACCCTAGCACTCTTTCATGCCCATGGCAGGGGGTCGGATTCGATGATCTACTTAGGTCCCTTCCGTCCCTACCTACTATGAAGCTATGAAACTATGTATCTGTACCAGCACAGACCTGAGTCTGGCCCAATATGTGTTTCTGAAGTGAAAATAAGGAAGCTTGCTTACTTTGTCTGAGTAGGTAATGGACTAAGTTTACTCCTCACTTACACTGGTATAAATACTGGTATTGATACGAAGACAACTACTCATGATTTGAAGCGATGTAATGGAAAGCCTTGTCAGGGCAGGGCCCTCTTGGTCTGCTATCTAGTACCATGTAAATCAGTACAGCCTGTTCCATGGTTGGGTTGCAGTGGATTTCGGACTGACTTGACCTGTCTTGAATGAAAAATAGAGTTCTACCTAGTGTCTTCATAGGTGGATATTCAAATCAATTCATGAAAAGGATTTATGTTTGCCCCTCTTCCAGTTTTTTAGGTATCATTCTCAGCTTGTGGCCAGGATCTTTTCCAGGACAGCATCAAAGTATTTTAGAATATTTTGGAGGACCATCCATTTTGTACTTTTTAAGTGACTCTTGTAGCCTTCCACTAGCATTGATAGATGTCAAGATCCTCTTATCTCTTGCCATCCTGTCTGCTTTTTAACCAGTGCTCTCTTTTAGCATTCCTATTCTACAAAGACTTGGATGCTATTTTGTTATCTTTGGCACCAGTCTGCAGACTCTTGAGTGCTGAAATTTGACTTTTCGTTTGCTATGAAAAATAGCCGTATTGTAGTCGAGTCAGTTTTGAACGAGCAGCTGCAGTAGTGGTACCAGTAGCTTCTAGGGTAAGAGCGTAAGCTGCTCAGGGACTAAAAACAGCAGATTTCTTTCTGGATGCATGCACTTTTATTTAAAGTAATTGGAAGTACTTTTCCCCTGCTTCACCCAGCAGTCTGACTGGGTTGTTTAAGTCCTTGCCTTTGAAAATCAGATTTAGTTGAAATTAACATGACCTCAACATAAAGGAAGTGAGGGGAATAAGATAATTCTTATCTCTTCTGTGGGGTGGCATGATTTTTTTTTCCTTTTTGCTTTTTCAGCTGCAGAGTGGATAAGAAAAAATTGGAATAAAGTGAATTCTTCTAGCTGATTCACAACTGCTTTCAGTCTCTCCCTGCAATCTCTCACCATTTGGAATTTCTTAGTGAATTAATTTCCTAAATGTTTTCTTTATTTTAAAATCAGTTAAAGGACCCATATGGGGCCTACACAGCTGTACATGTCACCTTACAATAAACCAGAGCAAATCCAAGATCTTTGCTATACAGATCAAAGGTAAAAGGTACAAATTTAGGACTGAGAAAAGCAGAACAAAGTAACAATGAGGAAAGTGGATATAGGAAGAAATGGAGGCATGGAAGAAAGTAGCAGCTGTTATTGATTTAGGATGTTGAACAACAGATTCTGATATTAGATGGAGCCATAAACTTCCCATGAAGAGGCTGGGAAGTTAGTGGAAATTATTTTTACATATCCAAAGCAGGGTAAAGCAAGACCATCTTTCTAAGAAGGGGAATTGTGGTTGTTCAGATTTTATAGTTATAAACTCAGGCACAGAGGCCAAATGATTTGCCAGGTGTCACACATGCACAGTCTGTAACAGCAGGAAGAATTGAACCAACATTTCTGATTCCCAGGCTGGTGACCTAATCCTGATCAATCCCTTTTTGGCCCACGGTGCTTTTAGTTCTGTCCATTACTTTGGACAGATTTCAAATCCTGACATTCTTAGTCCTACCATGTACCCACTAAAGTCCTCTGGAATTGGGCCTGGGACAATTGTGGGTAAACCTAAGAGACTTATTCTCCAATGTTCTGCATCCCATGTACAAACTGAGTGCAAAGCTGATGTAAACTGCTGGCATTTTGCTTAGGAAAAAAGTTTGTGTTTGTGCCTAACATAAGAGCTGTGGAGAATCAAAGCCCAGAATATGTCATCATAGATCTTACAGCATTACTTCAAATTAGTTTTTTAACCTCAGGAATTTTCCACTTGGATGTAGAATTTGCACAGTGTAGACACATTGGATGTTTTTACCTTAAGCAGGGTCAATTGGCACCTTGCAGTGAATTTTCTGAAATTGCTCATATAAATGTACTCGCTATTGGCCACATTTGTTAAATACATAGAAAACCAGGTGCTTCACTTATATTTGCTTATCCCAATATGCAATCACCTGCATGCTGATTTCTCTTTATAAAGCTGCTTTGGTGTCTATGTGAGAGGCTTTCAGCACAAAGGGGAGTTTGCTAAATCAGATTTTAGAAGAATAGAGCCCATTAACAACTTAGATATATGTAGTTGCTTATTGCAAGCAGCCATCCCAAAGTGAAAAGCTAAAATCACCATGGGGGAGGGGGGAACGAAACCAAAATAGTCCTTAGGGAAATAAGCTATACTTTGAATTTGGCAAGAAAAATAGTAACATTGATTACACATATTTTAAAGACTAGGATATGCCTGTCAGACACACAGCTGCTCTGGGGACAATGTAGTGCAGTATCAACTGACAGAGAACAATAGGAAGCCCTGGACTCCCAGAAGGAGAATGCCTTTTAGAAATTTGGGTACACCATTTAGGAGATAGATACTCCAAATTCGGCAATCTTTTCGAGATTTCTTGTTAGACTACAGTATGTTGTGAGTCAGGGATCCTGGTTTTTCTCTGTTTAAAAATTGCAAATGCTATGATTTTAATTTTTTTTTTGCAAATTCTCTCATAAAAAAACCCCAAATCCACATTTTTCCATGACTAAAATGAAATGTCACTATATGTAAGTATCAGTTGAACATGCTGTTTCATTGCTATATTTACAATTTCAAAGCATTTGGAAGCGTACCAGTGTCTCAATCACTATAATAAAATAAATCCTAAATACCTATAAATTTTGGTGGTTGATTTTGTATTTTTTTATCATGGAAAATAAGAGCTCCCTCTGCCCTTTCACTCATGAAGATGTGGGTCCAGCTGTGGCTGTCCTCCCACCAACTGCTTTGTGGTGCTGAGCAGTCTTGATATGCTGGTGTTCTGCCCATGGATTTACCCTCACTATCAACCCACACCCCCTAGCACCACTGGTGCCCCCACTCCCCACCCCCAGCCCCCCAGCCCTGCTGGTGCCCCTCATTCCCTCCCCACAACCCCCCTCCCATCTGAGCCCTGATGGAGGGAACCCCCAGTTGCCAGGACTATGGGACCAGAGATAGGGGCCTGTAGCCCCCTGTCCCCCAACAGCAGTGCCTGATCCCTGGCTGCTCCTTGTTGGAGGTAGTAACTGCTATGATGCAGGAAAGTGCAGAGCCTGGATCGCCATCCCCCATAGGTGCCATGGCCACAGCAGAACCCATGAAGGGGGCAGATGTGGGCTGCCCACTGCAGACCCAGGGCTCCCTGCCCTTCTACCCTCCCCCCAGGGCCTCTGTGGTCCAGCGGGTGAGAGCTGGTTCAGCAGGGCAGAGTGGGGCAGGCAGGGAAGCTCATTGCTGCCACTGGGAGGGCCACACAACTATGGCAAGGTACCACCTGGCCACTAGGCTGCAGTGAGGAACAAAATCTTGTGCCACCACTTCCACTGCTGGTGGGCATGGGGTGCCTCACCATGGTGGTACGGGGCAGAAACACTGAACTTCCCTGCCCAGCTCTGCTCTGCCACACTGCATCCCACTTGCTGGGCAATGGAGGCCCTGGGGGGACAGCAGCAGGGTGGGGATCCCCAAGCCTGCAGCAGTCAACCTGTACCCACCCCCACCCTGCACACTGATCTTTGGGGCCACTACCCCACAAGGCCTACCCCAGGAGTGTGCACAGTGGTGGAGAGCCAGCCCTCCCCACCACTCTGCAGACAAGTCACCCACAGCCCTGTCCCATTCCCTGCCCAGGCCCTGTGGCTGCACATGGCCCCAAGCCCCAAGCATCATGCATTTCCTAGGCTGGACAGCAGCCCCAAACCCAGCCTCAGCCCTGCCCAACTTGCTCCCTCACATGGCACATGGCACTACCTGTCCGACCAGCTTCCTCCTGCTTGCTCCAAATGCTTGCAGGTTGGAACCCTGCCAGCCTGCAAGAAGAAAGCTACTGTTTCCTGCATTTTTCTCCTTAAAATGAGAAAATCTGGGTTTTACCACATTTTTTCATGGTGAATGGAAAACCTGGATCCCTGGTTATGACGCATTGTGGCAGCTCAGTCAGAGGAGAGATTGTGGTTGCTCATGAAAAATGTCTGACCAGGATGTCTGCCTTATAAAGGAGAATGGATGCATGAAGCCCATTGTAAATCCATTGGGACATAGGCAACACATAGGGGGGGACATAGGGGGCATGTTCCCCTCCCTGAAAAACAAAACAGCTGCTGGTGTCTGAGGACGGTCCCCACTTTCTGCTCGCCACTCCCCCTCAACCACGGATGCTGCCTTTGGTGTTTGTGGGTGGTCCCCACTCCCACCTACAAATGGTGTCCCCCCAGTCTCGGGAGGCACCAGTCATTCATGCATTCGGGCAGAGTTGCTCATGATGCAAACATGTATTAATCCTGGAAAATTGAAAAATCAGTCAAAGTTCACATTTTGGGGTGAAAAAATTAATGTTGCAAAAACCATATTTCTTCTGAGAAAACATTTCAGCAGGGCATTCTTAATCAGCTCCAGTTCATAGATGCCAGGGTTGGAAGGGACCTCAACAGATCATCGAGTCTGACTCTGCCTAGGCAGAAAAGATTGCTGGGGTAAGATGACCCCAGCCAGATGCCTATCTAACTTTCTCTTAAAGACCTCCCAAAGTAGGGGAGAGCACCACCTCCCTTGGAAGCCCGTTCCGAGTTCTTGCCACCCTTATCATGAAGAGGTTTCCCCTGATATCTAGGCTAAATGTGCCCTCTGTCAATTTGTGTCCATTGCTCCTTGTTATCCTAAGAGTTGCCCTATTGAACAGAGCCTCTCCAATCCCTTGGTGTGTCCCCTTCATGAATTTGTAGGTGGCCACAAGATCAGCTCTCAACCTTCTCTTGTGGAGGCTGAAGAGGTCCAAGTCTCTCAGCCTCTCCTACATAGTCCTGCAAGCCCCTAAACATACAAGTGACCCTCTTCTGGATCCTCTTGAGTTTATCAGCATCCTTCTTGAAGTACAGTGCCCAAAACTGGATGCAATACACCAACTGCGGCCTGACCAATGTTACATAGAGGGGAAGTATCACCTCCCTGGTTGTATTTGTCATGCATCTGTTAATGCATGATAAAGTGCAGTTAGCTTTGCTGATGATTTCTTTACACTGACGACTCAAGATCAAGTTGGAGTCCACTATGACTCCAAGATCCCTTTCTGCTTCTGTGCTGCTGAGAGGGTCACTTTTCATTCTGTAGGTATGCTGGATATTATTGCAACCAAGGTGTAACACTCTGCATTTGTCCTTGTTCTATTGC
This sequence comes from Caiman crocodilus, assembly GCA_030014935.1. Classification (NCBI taxonomy): domain Eukaryota; kingdom Metazoa; phylum Chordata; order Crocodylia; family Alligatoridae; genus Caiman; species Caiman crocodilus. The sequence goes on along the minus strand of JAGPOW010001543.1, from coordinate 1,624,498 downwards.
ATCCTATTGTGTACCGCCCACTTTTCTAACCTGTCCAGGTCTGCCTGCAATCATTCCTTACCCTCCAGAATGTGCACTTCACCCCACCATTTAGTATTGTCCACAAACTTGGACAGAGTACATTTCACACCCACATCCAAATCACTGATTAAAATATTGAAGAGTATAGGTCCAAGGATCAAACCCTATGGGACCCCACTACCCACATCCTTACAGGTCAATATTGACCCATCTACTACCACTCTCTGGGTGCAACTGCTAAGTCAATTTGCCACCCACTAGACCATGTAAACATCTATGTCACAGTCTCTTTATTTATGAGATTGGGATAAGATCCCATATCAAAGACCTTGCTAAAGTTCTAGAAAAAGACATCCACCTGTATTCCTGCAACTAAGCATTTTGTAACCCTGTAATAAAATTAAACCAGATTGGTCAGGAATGATCTACCTGCTACAAATCTATGCTGTTTTCTCTGCTGCATTATTTTTCCCACTGGACTCCCACAAATACGATCCTTCATAATCTTTTCAAAGACCTTTCCAAGGATGGAAGTGAGGCTGACTGGTCTATAATTACTTGGATCCTCCTTCCTTCCCTTCCTGAAAATAGGGACTATATTGACCCTTTTCCAGGTCCTGACCCAAGCATCACAAGTACTCTAACAACCGTGCCAGTGGTTCTGTTATAACACCAGCCAATTGCTCCTTTACCTTTGGATAGATACAGCTCAGCTGGGTCTGTTTACTTGAACACATCCAGTCCATCCATGTGTATACTCCTCCTCTTTGGTATACTCCTCCTTGGTAGCTTCCTCCTGTTTCCACTGCCTATATGATTTCTTTTTTGCCCTTAAGCTCCCCTGGATTTCCCTGTTTAGCCAAGGAAGTTTTTTGAATACTTTCCCCCTTTTCCCTCGTCCTGGGATAGTCCCCCTCTGTGCCTGAAGGATTGCTTCCTTTATGAAAGATCACCCTTCCTGGACTCCCATCTCACCAATACTACTCTTCTCCTGCAGTCCATCTTCGACTAGACTCTTAAACACACTGAAGTTAGCCTTCCTAAAGTCAAACACTTCCACTCTACTAGTTATGTTAACTACCCTATAATGTACAGTGAAATTGATTGATTGGTGGTCACTGTCCCTAAGGTGACCGTGAATTTGCTGCTGCCCTACCAGGTCCTCCCCAGTTGCCAACACCTAGTTCAGTAAGGCCTTTCCCCTAGTGGGACCATATACCTCCTGCATTAGGTGAAGATCCTGCATGCAGGTTAAGAACCTACATGAATGGTTGGACTTGGCTGACTGCTCCTCCTAACAGATGTCAGTGTAGTTTAGGTCCCCCATGACAATCATGTCCCTAAACTGTATGGCCTCTCAGAGCTGGGGAGCTGCCACAATTTAATGGTGGGATTTTGGGGAGCTTCCACAATTTAAATGCGAAACAGATTATCAAATAATCTATAAGTAGCTTAATCAAACCTGAATTCGTATTATAGTTTGTCTTATGTTTCTTTAATAGCATTGGAGGAATTCATTTTAACATTATTACAGCATCTACTGTTTTTAATTATTAGTGATCAAAGACCTCATTATCCTAGCTACTGTACATTAATAAAAAAGAGGGTTCTTCATCCAAGAAAGGATACCAGCTACATCAGATCCAACACTTCAGGTGGTTATAGAATATAAAATGTGTGGGGAAGTGAATTAATAATAATAGAACACATAGGTCATATCATATGAGTAGACAACATATAGGTTTAATGGCTTTTGTACATAAGATGTATATATGATGGCTGAATGAGATATATAAATGAATAACATAATGACTGATACAGTTTTATTTGTAGCTAATAGATATATTGCTAATAACTAGACATGAGTTTCATGGATTAATATGGTGTCAGAACAGGCTAAAATTCTAATGTGTTTCACTCATAAGACACCATTCATCTATTGCTTTATGGGAAATTTATGCTGTTAAGTTCTATTACTGATAATGGAAGTTATGGGTGTAAATGTGACACGTCACTTGGAGAATGAACTGAATGCATAAATGAAATTAATTGTTCTGTGTATTTGGGACTGTAGATAATAGTTTTGCTTTTAATATTCTAGTCACCCAACAAGTTCCTGAGAGGTAAGCAGCACCTATAACACCTCTAAGAGCTGCCGGTGTGTAGCACTTCTCGGGACGTGAATTCCATAGGATTCCTAGTGTACCAAACCTCGCAAACTCAGGAATTGGAAGCTGATGCTCCCTCCCAACTCCCCTTTTTTTCAGCCTTTTAGAAGCCAGAAAGGGAAGTTTCCACTTTTGTATAGGAGAAGTTAGGGGTTAGGGTCAGCCAGGCAGATGGGATGGGGGGGTGGGCGGGGAGTAGCATCCTTGCCCTCAGAACTGCCACCTGTTGTGGGAGTGTATGGGTAACAGATTATGGCCAGTTCGAGGCCCTGGCCCTTCACCATCACCACTCCACAATCTCAGCACTGGTCCTAGCCCTGCCCACCTATTCCACTCTCAGATGCAAGTTCAGTTATAAAGTCCCTGGAATTGTCTTGGATGTTGACAAGCAGGCCTTCCTAGCTCCCTTGTTGGACTAAAGTACCTATTCCTTGAGCACACATAGAGTTTCATCCAATTATAGTGTACTACCAATGTCTGTCTGCCAGGCCTGCTTGCTAGCTCATGTAGCACCTCAGACAACTTCCTGATGGCAATGTAGGGGCTACTGAACCTTTTACATAGTTTTTGACACTGCCCCTGCCTCCTGGTCTAATTCTATACCCCTACAATTCCCTCAATTCATAAACCTGTCCAGTGACTCTAGGGTTACAGTATGCTTTTTGCCTTTGTGTGACTGCAGCCTGATGTTTCTTAATAGCTTGGTTAACTGAACTTAGGTAACCTGCCACCTTCATAACAAATTCAAATGGGTTGTTAAATTCCTCTGATACATTCATTTCAGAGATAATATCAACAGGTAGGCTTATTTCCTGTCCAAACAATACCATATATACCCTGTAGATGACTGTACACTCCAGTAGGCCATCATAACATAAGGGAGTACCTCATCCCACATCATCCGATTGTCGTTGATCAGGGATGATAGCATGTCAACCAGAGTATGGTTTAACTATTCCATAAACCCATGAGATTGGGGGTGATATAGTGTTATATGGGTTTTGTTGATTTCCAAAAGGTCATATGTGGTGAAATAGCTGAGATTCAAAATTTTTCCCTGGTCAGTGTGGAGGGATATTAGGGGTTTATGAAATGTGCCCTATTTGATTCAGTTCAGATTTGGCCCGAATCAGGGACAGAGATTCATAGTTTCATAGTTGGTAGGTTTGGAAGGGACCTGAGCAAGTTCTCAAGTCTGACCCCTGCCATGGGCAGGAAAGAATGCTGGGGGAAAACAACCCCGGCTAGGTGATTATCTAGGCTCCTTTTGAAAACCCCCAGGGCAGAAGCAAGTACCACTTCCCTTGGAAGTTGGTTCCAGATCCTAGGCGCCCTGACTGTGAAGTAGTGCCTCCTGATATCTAGCCTGAACCTAATCTCAGTAAACATCTGGCCATTATTCCTAGTTAATCCTGGTAGTTCTCGGGGGAACAAGGTCTCTCCCTTTCCCTGCTGGTCCCCCTTTGTAAATTTGTAGATGATCACCAGATCCCCTTTCAGCCTTATCTTGAGGAGGCTGAACAGATTCAGGTCCAATAGCCTCTCCTCGTAGGACCTGTCCTGCTGCCCCCAATCATGCAAGTGCCCTCCTTTGGACCCTCTCAATGCTGTTCACATCCCTCCTGAAGTGTGGTGCCAAGAACTGGACACAGTACTCCAACTGCAGCCTGACCAATGTTGCATAGAGGGAGAGGATTACGTTCATGATGTAGCTGTGGATGCATGACAAGGTGCGGTTAGCTTTCCTGGCTATGTCCTCACATCGGCGGCCCATGTTCATCTTGGAATCAATAATGACTCCAAGATCTTTTTCTGCCTTTGTGCCAGTGAGAAGGGAGTTCCCCAGTCTATAGATATGCTGTTGTTTCTTCCTCCCCAGGTGCAATACCTTGCACTTGTCAGTATTGAAATTCATCATATTCTCACCCACCCACCCCTGTAACATGTCTAGATCTAGTTGTAGCCTGTCCCTCTCCTCCAGTGTGCCCACTTCTCCCCATATCTTAGTGTCATCCATGAATTTGAACAAGGTTCTTTTCACCCCCTCGTCCAAGTCACTGATGAAGATATTCAACAGTGTAGGCCCAAGGACTGAGCCCTGGGGAACCCCATTGCCCACGTCCCTCCAGGTCAAAAATGACCCATTCACCACCACTCTCTGGGTGTGGCCCTACAGCCAATTTGCAACCCATCTGACTATGTAGGCATCGATGCCACATTTGTCTAATTTTTTAATGAGAATGGGGTGAGAGACAGTGTCAAAGGCCTTCCTAAAGTCCAGAAAGACTACGTCCACCGTGATACCTGCATCCAAGGATTTTGTGACCTGGTCGTAGAAGGTCACCAGGTTCGTCTGACAGGACCTGCCTCAAATGAACCCATGTCAGTTGTCCCTAAGCATAATCTCCCCTGCTGGTCCCTCACAGATGTGCTCCTGGATAATTTTCTCAAACAGCTTCCTTAGGACCGAGGTAAGATTAATGGGCCTATATTTTCCTGGGTCCTCCTTCCTCCCTTTTTTGAAAATGGGGACCACAATTGGGCCTTATCCAGTCCTTTGGTACCTCACCAGAGCACCAAGAGTGCTCGTAAAGCTGTGCCAGGGGTTCCGCAGTGACCTCTGCTAATTCCCTCAGCATCCTGGGGTGGATATCTTTAGGACCTCCTGATTTGAACGCATCTAGTCCCACCAGAATTTCCCTGCCTAGGTCCTCACTGACCCTGGGCCTGGCAGTGCCTCCCCTGGGTCTGTCTGGAATCCCGGTGGTGGGGACACCCTGGTCCCTGCTTAGAAAAATGGAGGCAAATAATTTGTTAAAGAGGTCAGCTTTATTGTCTGGTGCAACTACCACATTTCCAAGCATGTCCTGTAGGGGCCCCATGTTACCCAGTGCCTTCTTTTTACTCCCTATGTATTTAAAAAGAGGACTGCTTGTTATCATTGATCTGGGTTGCTAGTCCCAGTTCTGTTTCTGCCTTAGCCTTCCTAACAGCCCCCTACAGTCTCAAGCAATGGAGTTATAATCCTCCTTGGTGATGGACCCTCCCTTCCATTAGGTGTGTGCCTCCTTTTTAGCTTTCAGATGTTGCTGAATGTGAAATGCCTTGCCTGACCTGTTCCTGGCCACAGGTGATGACCTGGTGTGGGGACTGTGTGTTTTTGACCACCTGGGCGACAGCGACCATTGCCTACTGGAATTCACTATCTAGTGTAGGGTGTCAAAGGACTGCAGCAAGCCAACAGTCCTTGACTTCAGGAGGGCTGATTTCAATGAGTTAAGGAGATTAGTGGGAGGGGGGGGCACTGAGGTCCCAGAGAAGAGGGGAGTTGGAAGTCCAAGATGAGTGATTGTTCTTTAAGAAAACAATCCTCTGAGCCAAAAGGGTGATAGTCCAAATACGAGTCAAAGGGGGCAAGAGTGGTCAAAACCCCCATGGCTCACCAAAGGTGGGACAGTGTACCTCCTGGGTTAGGTGGAGGTCCTGTATCTTGGCTAGGAACCTACATGGGTGGTAAGACCTGGCTGACTTCTCCTCCCAACAGATGTCTGGGTACTTTAGGTCACCCATGATGACTGCATCTCTTGATTTAACTGCCTCTGCAAGCTGACCTGAGAATTCTTGGTCCAGTTCTTCCCCCTGGTTGTGTGGTTTATAGTAGACACCCACCATTAAGTTCCTTTCCCTCTGACCCCTAACCCATTGCACTTCAGTCTGCCCCTCCTCTGACACAGTGGTTTGCTGAGGATGTGTATTGCTCTTTGATATAGAGCACCACACCGTCACCTTTCCTTCCTGTTCTATCCCACCTGTACAGTCTATAGCCTTTGATGTTTACCAACCAATCATGCATTGAATCCCACCATGTTTCAGTAAGCCCCACTATGTATGGGTTTGTGTTTACTAGCAGGAGGGCAATTTCATACAAGCTGTTGATTTGGATCCCTGTCCCTGATTTGATTTGGCCAAATCCGAATTTGAAGATTTGGCGAATCAGTGATTCGGATGCAGGCACAGCTTTAAAAGTTTGTTTTCTACATACCTTGAGGTAGCAGGTGCAGTTCATGATTGCTGCAATGCTGGGGTTCATGGAGCGTCCCACAGGAGCATAGTGGGGGGCTCTCCAGCATGCTTCTCAGTGAACCCAGAAGTGGACTAGAAGTACTTCTGGTCCACTAGAAGTACTTCTGGTCCACTTCTGGGTCTGGCAGGGAGCATGCTGGGGCTCCCCATGCCCACACGGCTTGGCAATCTGCCACAGGGGAACCCCAGATCTTCCCCCAAACCCAAAGGGCATCAATTATTAAGGCAGGGGGCATGGGGGCCCCCCATGCATGCTTTCTGGTGGACCAGAAAGTGGATCAGAAGTGCTTCTGGTCCACTTCTGGGTCTGCTGCTGAATGTGCTAGGGAGCTCCTCGTGCTTCTGTGGGATGCTGCATCTGTCCCAGCACTGCAGCATTCAGAGCCGCTGGTACCTAGAGGTATGTAGAAAAAACATTTAAATCTGTATCTACGTCTGAATTGCCAAATCTGTCCAAATCTCTGCAAATCAACTCAGAGGGTTTTGAATCAATTCAAAGAGATTAAAGGGTCCTCTAATACGATTTGCATTTGGAGGTTTGGCCACCAAATTGGGTTGAATCCTTGCTGAATTGAATCGGGGGCTGAAGCTTTGCACACCGCTACTAGAAATGCCATGGTAGCACATGAGTCTTTTAATAAAAACCTATACCACAGTCTGAAGCTCTTGATCATGGAGTGGGTATGCATCTACTCACTTGAAAAATACTCAGCCATTATTAAGATATGCTTGTTTCCAGGTGGTGTTATGGGTACTACATCCAGGATATCCATGGCTATTCTTCCCAGAGGTCTTCCAGACTAGATGGAGCCCATGGGAGCCCTGGAGTTACTCCTCATCCCTTTATGTGCACTGCACACTTTGCATGGCCTACACTAGATTTTCTCCAACCCAACCAGAAAAACTGATACTGGGCCTTATGTGAGAATTTCTCTATGCCCAAATGTGCCCCAGGATTGTCATCATTCAGAGCTTGAAAAATTGCTGGTATTTCCTTCTCAGGTTCCACTGTTTAAATATGCTTGGGTCCTTGGGCTGATTCAGGAAGTTTTCCCACAAGCAGTCCTTGCCTTGTGCTTAGCTCAGGCCATACTGTTTAGTACTACTTTAGGTGCAGATGATGCTGTCCTTTGTTAGGGAACTATTGCTATCAATTTCCTTAATATCAGCATCTTCCCATTATTTTACATACACATCTGCAAACCCTGTAACTTCCCTTGTATCTGGAGTTGGTTCAATCTGGGCTGTTGCTTTTGCTGATAGTGGTTGCACCCCTACCACCTCCACTTTAGGTTCAGCTTTCACTGCAGGAGGCCTACAAGACAACGCACTGGCATTATGGTGCTGATATCCAGGGTGACCTATCTGATAGTTGCATTCAGTCAGCTGTTCCAACCACCTAGCTAGTTGTCCTTCAGGTTGTTGAAAACTGTGTAGCCACCAGAGATAACCATGGTCTGTTCTTAACATGAAGCATCTCCCTAGGTGCAAGTGTAAAAAATGATTGGTAAAGCTCAACCAGCAAGCAAGTTGTTTCTTGTTGTTGCATATTGAGGCTCATATTTGTTTAGGGTTCAGCTTGTATAGGTTATCACTTTTTCTTGGCCTCCTTCAACCTGTGGAAAAATAGTTTCAATGTAAACAGCACCTACATCAGTGTCCATTAAGAAAGGTAACTGAGGTTCATGGTATTCTAAGATAGGGGTTGACATCAACTACTGCTTTCAGTCTAGAAAGACATCTTCACATTCCTTAGTCCAGATGAGCTTTGTCTTATCAGAGAGGTTATGTAAGGGGCTTGTGATGGTAGCAAAATCTGCCACATACATAATAGCAAGCTAGACCCACAGTTTGGGATAATCCACATAGACCCACACACATTCCCCCTTCTTCTGCACCAATGCCACAGGGGAACTCTGTGGCCTGACAAAGGGGCTGATGATGCCTCTCTCATCTCTTGCAGCTGCTGGTCAGACTCCTGATGGAAATGGATGTGTACTCTTCTAGGCCCTGGTTTGACAGGTCTGGAACTGTCAATGTTGATCCAGTGCTTTGTCAGGCCTGTACACCCAAGATCATGGTCTCCCAGGCTGAGTACATCTGCATACATGGTCTCTAGTAGGACTGCCTGCACTGACTTCACTTACTTAGGCTCCAGGCCATGGTGACTCATCTTGAACTTGCATCTAATTTTCCAGCAATCCATTGGAGGTTGTCACCTTGTTCTCCAAGATGCTGTTTTTTGTCTGTGCTCAGTACCTTATAGCAAGCAACCTCTCTGACCCGGTGCTCAGGTGCAGGACAGCTATCCCCAGTCTCAAATGTCCCAATTACAGTGCCTTGATATGCAACTTGAGGTGCTTTTTCATAACACCATCTCTTCAGTTTCCCAATGATCATCATGCCAGTTTGAGGAGGTACTGTTAGATTCTTCTCCATTCTCATTTTTTCATAATCCTGTTTGGTCATCTGTGGCATACAGGAAGGAACTCCTCCCAGAAAAGAACAGGAGCAAGCTGCAAAATCCATAGTGACCTGAAACTTTTTATAGAAGTTTATGTCTACAAGGCATTTTGTTTGGTATTGTTTGCTACAAGGAAATTACATAGCAGCTGAAGGCCTTGGAAATTGACAGCTGTGCTCCACTCTCCCAGAATTGGGAGTGCTTCACATTTGGCTGCTTTGACCACAGGTTCTAAGTTTTCTTTCTTTCTCTGCTGTAGTTTGCTCCTATATATGGCTATGAACAATGGATACCTGAAACTAGGAAGAACTGGCAAGGAACCTCTCTTAGCTTGCTTTCCAGGTAGTACCCCAACCCTGTGGCACCAACAAATACTACCTCATCCTGGGGGCCCTTAGGTTTACCAGCAGTAGATGGGCACCTCTCCACTGCCCTTTTCAGTTTCCAAGCCCAGAATGCTACCTTCTCTCTTTTCTCTGGGCATTCCCTCTGGAAGTGATCACAGGTGTTACAGTGCCAGCATCCATCAACAGCCTTCTGACAAGCTCCCCAACTGCCCTGATCCAGGAAGCCTCCACTAATATGTTTACCTTTGGACTAGGTCTCCACGCTCTTCTCAAGTTGGTCCAGTTCGCCCCAGATGTCCTTCAATGTCTCCATCATCATTTGCAAGGCTGTCAGTTCTGGATTTGGAATGGGTACCTTTGACTTCTCTTCTTTGGCATGCATATGTACCATTGTCTTAGAGTCCTGGGTACCTACATTCCCCAGATTTTTTACTAATTCTATCCCAGTGGATAACCTTTTTGCCTCATCCAGTCTTCCCAGTCACAGTTGAGCCTGTGCCTCCCTACTAAAGGCATTGCTGACAAAGTGGTTGTGGGCAGCATGTCCTGTATGTTTGGGCTGGATTATGCGAAGGCTTTTACCACTAATCCCTTGTGGGAAGGCCTTTACCACTAACTTAGAGCCATGCCAAACACTTGTGCCAACTCTGCTACTGTCTTCTTATTATTAAGGAAATGGTACAGTCCCAAACAGGATCTGCACTTGGTTGCAAAGCATTCCTGAGGGTCCTTATCAGGTGCTGGTAATCCTGTCTGGCTTCACTGCTGAGCCTACAGTGAACCTCCTTAGCCCTCCCTGTGAGAATTTTAAAAATGTTAGCTTGGTGGCCCCCATTCCACCCATTTAACTCAGCTGCCATTTCAAACTGTTCATACCAGTCATTTATTTTTGCTGTTCCCCACTAAACTATGCTGGATTGAATATCAGCCTCACTGCGGGGTAGAGGGAGGGGGAAGAAAAGGTGTTTACCTCCCTTGGGGTACTCATCTTCCCATATAAAATACCCATACAAGAACAAAATCTATACATTTCTGAACCAGGTTGCTTCACACCTTATTGCTTGTGACCCATCAATCCACTCTCCCACCAGCTGTATCAAACCCATTATGCCAGGGACTGGTAAAGGAAGCTAAAAAGGGAAGGTCCCACTTTGATATAGGAAATGTTAGGGGCTAGGGTCACAAGCCAATGGGCTAAGAAGAAAGGAACAGGTATAGGTAAATAAACGTTAATATTAAGAGACATAAACTTAGGAGGTAGGTAATAAATAATAAGCAGCAACACAGTTGTGATTTCATTTAAGAACAAGTAATAGGTAATGAGCACTACCTCTTGTATTACACATGCTCAAGAAAACTTAAATGCTCCCATACTTCCGGAGATGCTCCAAACTGGCCTCTGGTCCTGAAAGTGCACAATTGGCATCTGCACATGCTTCCACATCCAGGTCAAACTACTACAGTTCACAGTCCCTGCTCCATCACTGCTCTGGGATTTCTGGCCTCGTGTTTCCCTCTGCTGCTACATCCCATGCTCTGCACCTCCTTCCTGTTTCCTCTTCTTTTTGTGTCCCTGTCCCCAGTGTTTCTAGGGGTTGTAGTCTACATACAGTCAACACAGTCAACACAGTTCTGCAAGACCATTTCCCCTGGGGTCTCCTTGGAGTTGTAGTCCAAATTTAGTCAGCAGGACTGCTGCCCCTTCCGTCACTCATTCACTTAACAGTGCGTTACATTCAGTTCACACCGTATATTACACTAGGTTCAGTTATGGTGGCAGGACTGAGCAGTATAGAATCACATAAGAAACTGGGTAGCCACATCTGGGCTGGAACAGTAAACTGTCACTACATGGCACAGTGCAGAGTGGATGTGTGGGACAGTGTGGCCAAAGACAACATGGCACTCCAAACCAGACCCAGGAAGCTGGTTAACTATGGCTCCCAATCTGCCTTGGAAGCTGGCAGGAAGTTGCCAATAGCCAATAGGAGAGGGAGAGGGCAGGGCTACAAAACCCCCACAAAAATGGAAAACAACAATGAATAGAACTACAGCCCCCAAGTTGCTTTGATGGCTAACAGGAAGGGATTTAGGAAAAAAAGAGCTGCAGGGTGAGGGCTGTTTTGCCTGGAGCCAGCATGGTGAGGGAGGGAAGAGGTCTTACTCCATGATATATGCTCCAAGAAGCATAGAAAGAGGCTTGAGGGAGATTGTGGATGAGCCTGGTCTAAGTAAGTTGGAAGATGGACCCCAGCAGGGTCTGAGTGAGTAGCACTGAAAAACTGCATATATTAGTACAGTCAGTGTGACTGGGGCAGCAGAAGTCCTTGTGCCATCTGAGATGTCTTGGGCTGTGCACAGGGTAGATTCTTATCCAGGATAGTCCTTGTGAGAATGTTTGGGGTTGGGGTTTTAAGTTGCATTGATAAAAGGGGTAATTGTGTTATCAGCTTTCTATGCTGGGTTACTGCTTGGGGTTCAGATGTTGGTGCATGTAAATAAATCCAACTTGTTTGTATCCTCCTGTTAAAATGAGGTGCTGTTGCGGGGAACTGATTTACCCCTGCCACATACATGCACTCCTTTGCGAGAGGGGCTACATTTGTATAATCCTGTGGTCAATATTAAGGTCAGTTTCAAGTACAGGCTATAAATTTGGAGTTATGCATATTAAAACACATATGTTAATTTGTAATGAACTAGGGAATGGAGGAAGAGCACAAGTCTATTCATGCTACTATTTTCTGAGGCTAGGAAGTCACAGCGGATGATTTATGCACATAGTGACGTTAGGACAATAAGAAATGGGAAAGAAACACCTTACCAATTTAGAGGAAAGTTTTAAGTTATGTGCTGTACATTTTCAATTTCTCTTTATTACCCATCCAAGAATTATGGAGAGAATCACAGCACCATTACTGTTTATATTGCTAGCGTTAAGACAATATTGTAAATGCTGCATAGCATAAACTAAGGATTGTTATCACACAATCAACAAAAATGTGTGCATTTTGCAAATGGTTCAAGGAGCTAGTGATTTCTCAGTTCAATTGAGAAAAAACATTTTCTGTCTGATTCTCTTTGTGGTAAGTTTAACTCACTGCTGGGCCTATTCACCATCTCTTAATTGTAAACAGGTCCATAAATCTTTTTTTTTTTGTGCTTCTGGGACATAAAGACTTCTGTGATGAAGTGGGCAGCATGGTAGCATAACAGGGAGAGGGCCAGCTTGTTGATTGTACATTCTAGGGACCAGTATCTTAGTCTTGGCAGAGCAGATCTGGTCTTGAATTGCAGCCAGAGTAATTAGTACATGTTTTAGGAAATCAGCATACAAAGCAAGATGGCAAGTCCATAGAGAAGTTGTCCTATGAGTGGAAGGAAAAATGACAGGGACAGATGTAGACTGACCTTGAACCTTTAGTCAAAACACATTATGGAATCAATTGCTACCGCATGCTGTGTTCTGATTTATCCAAACCAGCAGTATCAGTGCAATTTCCTTTCTATCTCTACATGCTGCATTTGTTACCAGTGCTTGTGCAAAGAAAGACCTGCAGAGAGAAAGAGAGAGAGAAAGAGAAAAGAGAGAAGGCCATAATAAAGCTAAAATCTGAACTCCCTTAGGGACTGATTTTCAATAGAGACAACTTAAAGGCTTTACTAATAGTGACACAGCTGGGAATCTGCATAAAAGAAGTCTCAAAACACTGAACTGTTGAGTTATCTCTAGATTAGGTTAGTAATAGAGCTAACACTACAGACTTTTGACTTGTTATTTATTAAAAGGCATGAGTATTCCTAGGCCTTGAGTTGCATTGGCATACTAGAAATACTGTAACTGTGGTAGAGGCATTTTGAATCCTTCAGGGAACCACAAGTGCTGTGATCAACATCCCAAGTTGTTATCTTCATGTTAGAGGGGGGAAAGCTCAGGAGAGCTAAACCAAATACTTCCTTGGTTGTTTTCTCTAACAGTGATCTGTGTTACAGCTAAATCAAAATTTGGTATGTCAGAGGTGCTGAAAATAATCACCTTGTAGCAGCACATTGCAGAATAAGAGCTTAATTTATATTAACAAGAGCACTGAAATTACTAGTTTTTTAAAAGACAAGAACCATACTTTATGTTATTTTCATTTGGCTACAGAAAAAAGACAGATGGTCATATTGTCTATCTTATCAATAGCAAGATGCCTGTTTATGCAAACCTTTTTTTAAGATTTAGCAATCTGTAAATCCCATGGCTATGGTGGCATGAATCTGTATTTTTGCAAAAAGGCTCTATGAAAACATGCAATCAATAGTACAAACTGTGAGCAATATCTGTCAACATTTAAACAAAACCACCTTTACTGGGTATTTTTGTGGACAAAGCAGGTACATGCAAAAGATTCCAGGCCAAAGATTCTACAGTTGTTTTAATTAATACTTGGGGTTTTTTTAAATCACCATTAACCTAGTTATTAAATTATGAAGTTTATTAACAAAAATACCAACCCAAAAATACCAACTGTAATGACAGTGAATCAAACAAGAAAAAAAAAGTTAATTTCTCAGGGAAGTGGTAGGAGTTCAACTGTTTTATCCTGATATAACTGCCTCCTCCATATGGTTATTTTTCTATTTTGTGTCTTATGAAGAAGGTGAAGACTCAGGGAATGCATGAAGATGTTTCATTATTTGCATACAAAACTCCTTAAATGAATTTTATCTTCTTTATGAATTTTACGTGGAAAAAAAAACACAACCCTTTTTAATGGATTGTGGAAAGGCCTAGCAGAAGAGAGAGAAAAAGAAGATAAATTATGAGCAGGAACATTTTCATTATTGCAAAATGTTTTACTTACCAAATATCAATATGTGAAAAATAGTATGTAGTTTATGAAATGAGTAGGGGACGACATGCTGTTAGGAAGTGTATTTAACCTACTATAAATAATAATCACTAACAATTTAAGATCTGCTCATGTGAAGTGTTGATCACCTTCAAGTACCAGTAAAATGAGTGGGAATTTAGGATGTCCAGCATCTCAAAGATCAGAGCCTTAGAATCAAACTAAATAGAAGTGTACATACGTTATACTAAAATGAATAACATAAAATTTGAAATGTTTCACTTGAATACAAGGCTTTACTTTTAAAAGCCTTTTACCACTTAGCCCATCCCTGTAGAACAGACCTACCTGCTTCTTGAACTCTCATGTCCTGCCTGTGTTTTCTCTCTGATATGAACCTCAATTGCACACTTATATACATCTCCCTTGAGCATCTCTGCTCTCTCACAAAGCTGTCTGGTAAAGATGCTCCATCAAAATCTAGAGAACTGCTTATCCTCTTTAAAATCACTCTTCAGAAGCAAACTCTGCCCCTATACCTGAGCTTCTCCTGTGCTTCCACTTTTCAGCCAAATGGTCATACTATGAGTAACTCCTGCTCCCACCTCGCTCACCTGTCCAGTGTGTAGATTTTGAGATCTCTAGGGCAAGGATTCTCTTTTCATCTCATGATACGTTATGCATTTATATACTTTCTATATAGTAACTGTCACAGCAGGGCCCTGATCCATTATCCTTATCATCAACCGCCTCACCTGTAAGCACAGATAAGTTTTAACAGTGACTTTCAAGTTGAATTAAAAATAAAAGGATTTAATTGTGAATAGTGAAGAGAGACAATAACATCAATATGTTAAAATAATACTTATCATCTAGTATCATGGGAGTCAATTCTCCACTAATAAACTTAGTCCTGTTTTGGGAGAAGTTAGCAGCACTTTTGTCATTCATTTAAGTAATAACTGAATTAGGATTAAAAGCAGCAAATAGTGAAGATACTGCCTTACTTTGCATATAGATATTTATTAAATATGAAATAATAATAAACCTGGCTACCACATTTAGGCTTTCCCTTGACTATATTGCCTAACTTCATCCTTTCCTTGATGTATCAAAATGGCAGAGAGAACAAATAGGGTATTTCTTTCTGGGAAGAAGTGATTCCTGTGTGGGAACAGTCTTCTCAGTACAAGAAACAGGTTGTCCCCCAGAAAGAATCATGTGTGTATGTTACACAATTTTGATCAAGAGGTGATGTGAACAGAATTAAATGATCCCATTCCAGTCCCAAATTAAACTTTATTGAACATATAAGCATATTAAATATATAAGTAATATATACTTAAGCAAAACCTGAAACAGTCTGTAAAGGTATTTTTATCCAGGTCTTCTTAATGAAGCTCAAGGACTCAACTTGTCAGGCATTATCATGGCACCAGGGATTGCATTTGTGACTGGCACGGTCTCTGGCTTGATGACAAACTGGCAACTCCCCAAACTGGAATTGCTTCCTTAGGCTTTTATACCCTTTTCAGTCTTCTTCTGTATATTTTATATGTAATCAGTTCTATAAATCCTCACCAATTACCTTTTATAGCATGATTTTTTCACTCTCTGGGTGTGTCTACACATGTACCTTAATGCACAGTAGTCTATTCTATAGTGCATTAAAACGGCAACCCCATCCTAGGTCCCCAGGAAATGCCTCCTACCTCCAGAGAGATCTCCCATGCTGGAATTCAAGAATGCAGCCCTGCTGCTGGGTGATGTTCCTTCCACAGCTCCCAGGACATTGCTCCCCTCCTGCTCTCAGGGTTTATCCAGTCCTAGCCAAGCTCTTCTCCAGGCAGTCATGTGGCTCTCTTGATCAGACCCAGTCTCACCTGTCAGCTCTTGAATCAGTAGACTTTTTAATTAGGCCTGACCCCACCTGCTGGTGGCTCTGCAGCTTGCCCTTAAAGTGGCAGGCATATCCAGTGCCCTGCCACATGCTTTTCCTCTCTATCTTGTCTTCCTGCAGTCCAGAGCTATCTACATTTTCCTTTTGCCTACCACAATTGTTTATGATAACTTTGTGCCTACTAGCTACCTCCATGCATTTTTTGCTCACAGTTTTGTACATGGTATCCATTTAGGGAGAGGGAGATGGCATCAGCATGCCCAGGCTTTCAGGCCTATAAATTATCAACAGTACAGGTAAAAAGTGAGATGCCACTCTTCTCAACATGAAGTGGGGTCCATCCACCTGAGGAGGGACAATGTGTGGCAGTTCTCAGTGTGTAGCCTTGCCTGTTGACAGGTGCCAGTTAACCAAGGCAGCTTGTCAGGCCTACATGTACAAGAGGGAATGGAAGGAACTCAGGAGTACAGGTAAAGGAATTATGGTCTTTCATTGCATGGTTTGTGCATAATTGGATTCCATGAATTAATACCATTTATTTTTTGTTGTATTAATACAAGGATTTTTTGGCATCATATCTTGAATCCATTTTCAGTGATAATTCTCCAGGCTGCTCTGTAAGTAGGCCAGTCTCTTAAAACTCTACCTGGAGATTAGTGGGCAGTTCAGTTGCTAGACCACTGGTATCATCTGCTCTTAGTGAATTGCCCTAATTCAATAAATATTAAATTTGTTAAACATAATTCTCAAGAGGTGTTGAGCGCACACGCTCTGGATCAGCCAGCAATGATGTTTCACTCTAATGATGTAAGAATTTGTAATGCATGCATATGTGTTCTGATGTATGCATATGTAGTCTTTATTCTGAACAAGATTCCTAATCAGAAAACCTCCCAATGTTTAGCCTGCTTAAGAAGATGACTCAATATCTGTTCATGAAATAATATTTCTATTTTGCCTCTGACAGATTATGGTTTTGTTGTAACATCTGTGGCAAAAATGTTATGTTTTCCTGTTGTAATAATGTTGCATGCTTCAGTTTCTCTAACTTATATGAGGAGGTGGAAAGGGGAAGGAAGGCGGTAAGGGAAACCAATGCCAAAGATACCTAGTGTGTGTGACAGGAGGCAGGTAGTTAGCCATGTTAATCTGAAATCAGGCAGAAGGCAGGGCAGATTTGCACTTTATAGATTAACTAAATAAGAGATGTATAACATATAAGCTTTCATGACCCTGGGCATGCTTCATCAGATGCTATGAAAGGACATAAATAGAACATAGGACACACATTCATCAAGAGAGAATTGAATAGCCTTGTTGACACTTCAGCAAGTTGGGATTGGAGATGACGCCCATGAGGGCACCAGGAAAGTAAGAGTGATAAGCATCACATTGATTATAGCAGTCAAAAAAGCAAAGTAGCAGCCTGAGAGCAACACACCAGTGTTACATTTGGGTACTTGGGCCTCACGGACTGGAAAGAGAACAGCTGAGCTATCCTTGGTGTACTCCATGGTGTTTCATTCATTCAATTAATTAATGAAAAATGTGGCACGGAAGTGGAAAGGGATCTTGGAGTCCTAGTGGACTCCAAGATGAACATGAGTCGGCAGTGTGACAAAGCCATCAGAAAAGCCAAAGGCACTTTATCGTGCATCAGCAGATGCATGACGAACAGATCCAAGGAGGTGATACTTCCCCTCTATCAGGCGCTGGTCAGACTGCAGTTGAAATACTGCGTGCAATTCTGGGTGCCACACTTCAAAAGGGATGCAGATAACCCTAAGAGGGTTCAGAGACGGGCCACTCGTATGGTTAAGGGTCTGCAGACCAAGCCCTACAAGGAGAGACCAGAGAAACTGGACCTTTTCAGTTTCTACAAAAGAAAGTTGAGAGGCGACCTTGTGGCTGCCTATAAGTTCATCACAGGGTCACAGAAGGGAATTGGTGAGGTTTTATTCACCAAGGTGCCCCCGGGGGTTACAAGAAATAATGGCCACAAGCTAGCAGAGAGCAGATTTAGACTGGACA